>PVIJ01003885.1:71869-127057 GCA_004024925.1 Scalopus aquaticus | reverse complement strand
TGTAGCATGAGTTGCATCCCTGGCCAGGGAGCTAACCCACATATGGTGCAGCAGACCTCCTGTCTCGTCTGCTGCTCCCCTCAGCAGTGTATTTCAATAGATCCACCTGTTCTGTTCCCCACTCTGTCTCTTCTGTCTCTGGTGAATCCTCTCACCATGCTCCCCCAACATCCCACCCCCCGGCCCACATCCCAGTTCTGTATGTATAAATAAATAAAAATAAATCTTTTTTTTTTTTTTTAAAGCAAGGGAGAGAGGCATCCCGAGGAGTAAGTGCTGAAATCTACTCTGAATGGAACAGGGAGTTTTCAAGAAGACTCTTGATTCCTTTAAGAACTATTTTTGTAATAATTTATAGCCAATACAAATAGGAAGGGCTACTTTGGAGATGATGAGCTCTTGGCTAACAGATCTCAGACAACCACTCGTCAGGGATGCCACACCAATGAGATGCTTCTGGAAAAATGAGTTCTACATTCCTTGTCACAGCAAAGATTAAACTTCTATTTTCCCATGACCTGATCTTTTCTATAGTTCCCTAAATCAGTGGGGTGGAGCTGGGATCTGCATTTTATCAGGCATACACCATGATTGAACATGTTGGATTCACCACCTAAACAAGTGCTTTACTTTAAAAACATTGTCAGAACACTTTTTTAAAATTCTATGAGAAATCCCAATATGAAAAAGGGATGAAAGTGGCCTTTAACATCACTACTGTTTATTAAAAATAAACAACTCTATTGTTTCTGGAGCCATTCAAGTGTCTACTTAGTGTCCCAGCATACAAACCATGTAATTTGAAAACTTCTGATTCAGAATCTTTTGACATTGGTCTGAATTGTTCCAGAAGTAACCAAGAGTGCTCCCCACCCAGGAGGACTATGTGCTGGTCCTCAGAAGAGCATGTCAGGAGTCTATCACAGCTCATCTGTAGTCACTTTACTTCCCAGATTTTGTTAGACAACAAGCACTGTGAGGTCAGTCCGACCTTAGGTGGCGATAACGAAAGTCAGAAAATGTTTATACTATTGACCAAGAGTCCATCTACTCAATCATGTAAGTTAGTCTCATAAAGAAAGCACTTTGGGCCTCCCCGATGGCGCAGCAGTTAAGCGCTGCGCTGTGGAGCTGTCGGCAGCGGCGACGCGAGTTCGATTCCTGGCCGGGGAGAATCCCACATGGTGCGGCAGACCTCTCCTGCCTCGCCCGCTGCTCCCCTCAGCAGTGTATTTCTGATCTGCCTGTTCTGCTACCCGCTCTGTCTCTGGTGAACCCTCTTGCCGCCCCACAGCTCTGGCTTGTACCCCAGCTTGTATGTATAAATAAAAAATAAATCTTTAAAAAAAAAAAAGAAATTCTCACTATCTGGAGAGTCTTCCAGGTTTATTAAAAAAAAAAAAAAAAGAAAGAAAGCACTTCATGGAGAAGGAAGAAAACAAAGCAACACCCCTGCACACTGTCCCATTCTGGGGAGACAACAAAAGGGTGGCAGATGTAGAAAACAGAATGCTCTTTCTCAGATGATGATTACAAATGTGTGTGTGAACAAATTCCATTAGTAGCTCATTTCATTCAAGAGCCTTAAGGAAAGCTTTATCATCACATCTAACCAAGATGATATTGTGGATATGTATTACTTCTCTGTATACTTAGAACAACAGTAGACACTAAAACAAAGACAGATGCTAAAATGACATAACTCTATGGTTCCTACATAGGCCCTGCCAAGGAAGGAGGAGACGGTTATTCATGTAACAGGAACCAGCTGGCATTTATGATAACCAACAAATATGGCTACCTTGTCCCTGCCCATTCTAGCTCCTGACACCATGGGCTCCTGTAATGTCGAAATCGCTCTCATGCTCAAACACAATATATGTTCAGTAAAGAAACTACTGGATGAAAATTGATGGGGAGCAGCAGCAACAGTCACAGCCACAAACAGTCAGTCAGACAGAATTTCCCACACGCAACGGTGTGTGAAGATAGTGGTATATGAGGACCCAGACTCTCTGAGAACCCTGGTGCACACAGGAAAGCTGACATCTGATTGTGGAAATGAAAGGGAAGCCAGAGAGTCATCTCCTCTCAGAGTAAGCAGCTGAAGCAGATGCCGTGATATCTGTGCTATCATCTCAGGTGCAAAGACCCATCTTCACCCATTATTCCTGATAGAAGACCCGGTTCAGATGCATCACAAGATGTTCAGCCTCTTATGGTCCTTTGGTGGTGGGCATGGTGTGGCAATATACAGCTGAAGTGAGAAGCTAAACCTGTATCATGAGGGCTTCCCTGGTGGTGCAAGGGGTTAAGTATCAGACTATGATGCTATCAGCAGCCACTGCAGCACGAGTTCCATCCCCAGCCATGGAGATTCCCACATGGCGCAGCAGACCTCTCCTGTCTTGCCCACTGCTCCCCTCAGCAGTGTACTTCAGTAGATCTGCCTGTTCTGCTCCCCATTCTGTCTCTGGTGAATCCTCTCAACCCCCACCCCGCCACACACACACACCTCTGGCCTACACCCCAGCTCTTGTATGCATAAATAAATAAATCTTTTAAAAAATTATATCATGAAACATTGCCTCAATTAAAGGTAACACTATTTTATTTTTTAAAAAGATGGAAATATGTTTAACCTCTTTGTACTGAGAACTCATCTCACAGGAATGTTCTGAGAGTTAAGAGATAGTATACATACAGCTGTTGGCAAGGCCTTGTATCTCTGCTTACAGGGTTAGCTACCATTTGAAATTGTATTCCCATTACCAAGCACAATTTTGCATCCAGTAGGTATTCAACAAGTTCATAATGAGTAATAATTAAAAACACACCAATGCTCAAAAACAATGTAAGAGTTTCCACAGATTAGAGAAGGAAGTTGAATATTTAGTAGTAAGTGAGGATGAAACTTGCAGATTTGAATCTGTAGTAACTTAACCCTCAAAGTTCAAGGTCAGCTACCACGTAGTAAAGGGATCTGACGCTCCCTATACTGCAGGAAACAAAATGGGATCGGGAAGGACTCTGCCCCTTGCCCTCCAAGAGGAGACTGAGAAGGTCTTGATTTAGTCCAGGCTTCTAACAACACCAAGATATCTGCCTGGGACAGCAGAAGGAAACAGAGTCAGAACAGCAGCCCAGCAGACCCATGGCTCCAAAACAGGAGCCCCAGGTCCCCAGTAGCCTCACAGAATATGGGGGAAATGATGCTAAATTCATAATTCATTCATGACAATGAGTTTCCATGCAGTTTTCATGGAGGATGTCAATCAAAAGCTGAGGCTAGTTGACTAAAATCGGTGGCCTTCTAGGCATCCTCATTGCTGGGCTGTTTGTTAAGATGGCGTGATCCCGATGTCCCCAGGAGACCCTCAGTGTTGGCGATCAGTCTCTGTGGGAGCTGAGTGATCTTTTAACTAATATTAGGGGAAATGGATAGAAAAGAGGTTTTGATGATGCTGAGCTTTAACTACTTCACATAAAAATGCTACACTAGTGGAATAAGATTAAATTTTGATTCCCCAAGCCAATCTTCCTAGTTTCAAAATGTTTCCTCCTAAAATGCAACTCTATTTTGATGATGCTTGCATGGGGTGAATGGTATGTAAATGAGATCATTTAAGGACCTCCATTCCATGTCTTAAATAACTATTTATAATACTTAGGTATTAGTAGTAAGATAGTGCTAGGATTTTGAGATTTCTTTTTTATTTTCACAGAAAGGGAAAAAGCAAATCCTCATAGGTATCCACAACACCCCAGGGGTATCTTTTCCTGGCATCAATCTGGAATCAAAAGCCCACAGACAAATACAGAAAATAAGCCACTTCAGATATATTAAGTCATGAATTCTGTTTCTAAAATTTGTAGTTACAGGATCTTATATTTTATTTTCATACTACATTAACAAGTCTACTGGAGGATGTTTCAGATACTGTCTTTAGACTAATGTCAAACAAATAAAGCCACACAATGGGATAAACATCTGCCTCTCTGTGTACATGTGCATGCATACACAAACACACACACCCCAAAATACACCTTCCCTCGCTAGGGACTTAACTGTTGTCAAGAAAAATGAGAGAAACAGGCTCTTTTATAAATGGTCAATAAGAAGATTCGCCATTAATATTTCCACATCCCAGACGCACAGCTAACTTTGTACTTTCAGAAACAGTAGGAAGGGAATGTTGACAACAAGTAACAGATACTGAAGTTGTGTGTGTATGTGTGTGTGTACTGGTAAGCACTCATGTCACAGTTTTAACATTATATTTTGAGCACAAATCTTTTTAGACTCTTATGTTCTTGTCTTCACTCTCCTGGGATTTTCTATCTATCAAAAAGTTGGTTGACATCAGGCAAAAGTCAAAAGACCCAAGCTAGGGCTCAATTCAATTTGACAGAGCAAATACTAAGTTATTGAATGTCTATTTACAAGGTTCTGTGCAGGTCTTCTGAATATACCAAAATGAATTATGTGTAGTCCCTACATTCAAAGGATGTATTATCTTGTAGAGGAGATAAGACAAACATACAGAACTTAAGTGCTATTTTTTTAAAAAGATCAGATGAGGACTAGGTCATATCAAGATGGTTAGAACATACTTCACTGAGGGAAGGAGATTTTGGGCTAGACCTTGAGGGGTGAGAACATCTTTAATAACAAGATCTATCACTTATAGCAGGAATGGATATGCTTTTTCTGTGAAGGGGAAGACAGTAAATATTTTAAACTTTGCAGGCCATACATTCTCCATGACAACCACTCAACTATGACTCTGTAGGGCAAAGGCAGCTACACACAACACACAAGTGAATGGGCAAGTTTCATACAACAAAATATTATTTATGGATACTGAAATTTAAATTTTACATAATTTTCACACATCATAAAATATTATTTTCCTTTTCACTTTTACTGTCAGTCATTGAGAGAGGTAGAAGCCATTCTCAGCTTGTATGCCATACAAACACAGTAGCAGGCCTGTGGGTCATAGTTCACTGACCCCTCTCATCTATTGAGTTTTCACTATAAAAATACACTTCAACTCATCAAATTTTTAAACCCACTCTGGCAGGTAGATATCATCAATTCCCTTTTCTAGATAGCCAAAGTGATTTTGGAGAACTTAAGTTCACACAGATTTCAAAGACAGGTTTTTAACCAATAAGCCATCTTACCTCCTGGTAATGGCAAGTACACGTGGGAGAGGTAGAATGAATAGGTTTTCTTTAGCCAAAGGCATTTAAAAATCTATAAACACTTTTAGCAAGGAATATGAGGATGTTATCCTAGCATGCTCAGAGTAAACTCATTTAGCTCTCTGTTACCACCAAGCTCACTCTTTTCACAAGGCTTACAGGGGTGGATAAAATGTTTAATAAAGTCAACTGTATAACATTCTCCCATATTTGAAGAAAAAAGAATAGATTTCTAGTGTCTGTACCTACCTCTCTAACTAGTCCCTCCCCACACTGCCCAGAGACCCCATATGGTCTTGCTAGACCCTGCAGGTAATGGATTTGCTTGGAGACATAATCCTCTCAAAGTTGCTAACTCTATCTTCCCTTCTCTCCTCAGCATTTTGAGCAATGATTCTCTCTTCCATGGATTCTTGATTGTCTCTGACCTAAAAGCAATTTTGTGTGCTAGAGAAGAAAGAAGAAAAGCAGGAGTTCCCATGTTCTCTCATTTCCTGTTGAGATTATAGCAGGTGGTGGTCTCAATCCTTCTTTGATGACCTTCTTTTTCAGAGCAGAGTTTAAGTGTCTTTTATGCTGTCTGTAGAATTTTTCACAATGTAAGTTCACATTGGGTTGCCGACTTCCAGATATGATACTGACAGGTTCATCAGTCAGTATACATCTGTTAAAGATCTGTTACGTGCCCAACATCGTGCTAGGTATTGCGGGGAGCTCTAACATACAAGATGCTGACCTCAAAGAATTTGCAATCTATTTGGGGTAGTAAGGTTAGTAAACATATAATAGCAGCAGTAAGAGTAATACTATTACTACTACTACTATGCATAATAATGATAATAATAATAATAGAGCTATTCTTTATAAGACATTTTGACACTGTTCTAAAGTCCTTGTAAATATTCTGCCAAATAAAATACAAATCTGGTCTTAGTAAGGAAAATGCTATTCAGAAGGATTATTATATTACAGGGGGACCTACTCAACAATGGGGGCACAGAGAATGCACTGATAAGGTCCACAAGCATCCCAAGAGTTAGGAAAAAAGAGAGTCTCCTCTAATAGAGAGAAGAAAACAAAGCTAAAAGAACCAGGTAAGTGGAATGAGACAGACTTTTCAGGCGTGGGCGCAGGGCGCTGTCTGCTACTTAGGCTCAGGGTGAGCCGATTTTCAGAAAGGAGAGAAACTGAACAAGCATTTTGTTCTGTTGGGTCAGTGGGGCAGGCAGTTCAATTAACCATTGTTAAGGCAAAGAATGGGGATTTGAGGGTCTCTGTCTGCCTTGTCAGACACAGGTAAACAGTACTGGGGGCCGTCCGTGAATCTCACCTCAGTCTCACAGGGAAGGTTGGGTCTTTGCAGTGAGCTATTTTTCTGAACACAAAGGCTGGCTGTATTTAACTTCCAGGTAGAAATCAACACTGTCAAATCTCTATATTGACTTTAGTGTTGCTAAATTGTTCCTTCTTTATTTACTTATTTAAAGATTTATTTATTTATGCATACAAGAGCTGAGGTGTAGTCCAGAGGTGTGGGGGTGGGGGGCGAGAGGATTCACTAGAGACAGAGTGGGGGGCAGAACAGGCAGACTGACTGAAGTACACTGCTGAGGGGAGCAGTGGGCGAGACAGGAGAGGTCTGCTGTGCCATGTGGGAAGCTCCCTGGCCTGGGATCAAACTCATGCAGTGGCTACAGATAGCTTCATAGTGCTGAGACTTAACCCCTTGTGCCACCAGGGAGGACCTGTACCTCTTTTAGAGATGAGAAAACCGAGCAACAGAGAGATGAATGACTTTGAGGTCAGAGTTCTAAATAGAAATAGAACTTGTACCCAGCTCTGTCTGACTCCAAGGTATACAGTCAAGTCCTGAATGATAATGTCCAGATACTAAGCATTATGGGAATTTGGAGAAGAGAGATTATCAGTAGGTGGGGCAAGTCAGAGAAGGCTTCCTGGAAGACTGATTGGAAGAATGGGCTGGAGCTAGCCAGGTAGTTAGGGACAACACAGATTACCAGGATAAGGACAATAAGGTGAAAAACAAAAGATAAACAGAGGTAAGAGTGGAAAAAGAAGACATTAAAAAGTTTAAGTTTGTGACACCAGTTTTCAGCTGGAAGAATAATGTGCATTAAAGTTGCATAGATAGGGGTGTGGGCCCCGAAAGAACCACACCCAGAATTTAGACTTGAAGCTACAGTTAGGAGTTAGCCTTTGCCAGAGTTCAATAGAATATGGCATGGGAGATAAAAATGGATGAGGAAAATGACTCCGATTCATAATGAAGGCTGAAATGAATGGGAGACTGGTGGCAGAAACAACCAGGCAGTAGGATGTAGTCATATTAGGAGGGAGTCAGTTTTGAGTGACAAGCATGTGTAGAGAAATGAGGAGCCAACTAAGGTAGTATTTCAGAGGAAAGAAGAGGATTTTGGTGCCAAATCTGGGCAGAAGCATTGAAAGAGAAAGCTTTCATGTGTAGAGTTTCCTCAAAACACTAAAAATGGATCTACCATATGACCCAGCAATTCCACTCCTAGAAATCTACCCAAAGGACACAAAAACACTAACCCAAAAGGAAACCTGCACTCTTATGTTTATGGCAGCACTAATTACAATAGCCAAGCTATGGAAACAACCTAAATGCACCAAAACAGACAAATGGATGAAGAAGATGTGGTATATAGATACACACTAGAATACTACTCAGACATCAAAAAAGATAAATTCATGCCATTTGCAGCAACATGGATAGAGTTGGAAGGGATTATGCCCAGTAAAATAAATCAGAAGGAAAAGGTAAGTATTGGGTGGCTTCATTTATATGTGGCATACAGAGAAAACAAAGTTAGGAAAAAAAGACAAAACTTGCAAGCTGACCATAGATCTTAGGCATACAACAAGCGAGGTGAAGGGGCAAGGGTTAAAACAGGAAGGGAAGATCACAAGAGACTGTGGTGACGGGTCACGGGTGCTGTGATGGTGGGAGAACTAACAAGGACTACAGCTGAGGGGAGAAATCAAATGCTGTCTGAAAATTAGCACTATGTAAGGAAATAAATTTAAAAAAGAAACAGAGAAAGCTTTTCACTTCATCAGAACACCTGCATAACTAAATGCAGGAGTTTTTCTATAGATTTCATAGAATTTCTGTCTTTAGGATCTATTAATAGCATTACTCAAAACAACACAGACAAAGAGATTTTCCCGCTTTAATGTGAAGGGATAACTCCGGTTAAAGTCAAGCAAGTTTTTGGTAAATCCTCGAAAAGTCTTTGAAATTCTAATTATGAATTACACTCTCCAAAAAGGAGAACACATTGTTGTCAAAAACAATATGAACATCAACTTCATTTCTTGCAAAATCTCTTGTTGGATGAGTGTACGACAGAGCCCATTTTGGAAAAGAACCTCACAGTCGCTTTATTAAGATCCCACTATGGTCCTGAAGCACCACCAGGCTGAAGACTCTGCTGAAGATCCACCATGATATTCTCATCGCCCCACTTGCAGGTGAAGACAGCGAGGCTCAGGGTCTTTAAGAGACTCATTATAAAATCACTCAGCCACTGAGTCTCTAATTCGCCAATCCTCTCCTCCCTTTGCATCCCAGATAGACAAGAGCTTCAGAAGTCAGACTTCCCTAGTTTTCCCCAGAATCCCCAATTACTGCATTTTCCTGAGTTGTTTTCAATAATTTCTGAAGTCCTTTCCTGGGATGCAGAATTTTCTGCATCATGGGTCTGCTGATGCCAACTTCCCATCTATTGGCATTCACCTGCTGTTGTACATGGCTTCCGGTGCTATCATTCGGATTTTAGATTACTCCTCTCCCTTTGTTCCCCAGAACCTGACATCTATAAACATGACAGCACAGGCAGGAAAGGGCACAATGAGAAATCTCCAGCTTCTTAATGCAGGCTGGTGTGATACGGAGGGGGAGGGAGGGCGGGAGACAGGCCCTGATGTCTTCCACGTCTGAGAATTGACATGTACCACACCAGTGCTTGCGGTCGCTACCATCACAAACTGTTTAGTGTTAAATTTAGAATAAAAACCAATTAAAAGATAACAAGAAAACATATGCTCAGAATGGCAAGAATCAGAGTATTTATGGAAATATGACCTCTAGCGACTGCAAGGAAGCGTTGGTATGTTTCACAAGCCTGAATCCTTCCTCCCCCAACCCATTCTCAATCTGTCATCCACATCCCAAATTCATCTCCACCCAAATGGATTTCAACAGAAGATCTTCTGTGATTTTCACTACAGTGGCTGGACGAACTTGAGAGATCTTGCAGGGACAGACATCTCTCAGCAAGGCGAATTTGCAGCCCACGGCATCCCCAGTCATGTCAGCATCTAGAAACAAATTGTACTATCATAAAATGCAAAAATTCTGCTACTCAGCACTCCATGTCAGCCTAAGTTCATGTCTGGGCTGATACATTTAAATTATTGCTGTTCAGTAATTGGGGAAAGAAACACAGGGTCTGTGAGTTTTCCTTTTATGTCCATCTAGAAGAATTCCACAGCGAGGCCTTGCCCTGGCTCACTGCACCCTCAGCTTCCACATCCAAAGACTCATTTATTGTCTTTTCAATATTTTCCAAATGACTGTCACATTCACCCTACACTTGACCTTTCTTCCTTTAGTTCAGACCTACTTGCTTTACTTCAGTTTTCCTTACTGACCAGCCTGTCTTTGCGTGCTGTACCTCCTGGCCATCCGCCATACTGTTGTCAGATGTAGGCTTCTGAAGGACAATAAGAACACGTCCTTCTGCTCAAACCTTCAGCAAACCCCAATTTTTAAAATAAAAATATTAGATTAGAGAGTGGCCCCTCCTTCATGTCCTTTCCCTCACATCATTCCCCCACATGGCTTTTCCCATTCAGACTACCCTTTCCTGAGTGCCTACCCACTAATCCCACTTACCCTCCATCTTTCCATCCAGGCCATACGTCCTCCTCCAGGAAGATTTTATCAGTCTTGCCTCAGACTCTCCTTGGTGTTTTCTGTTTGCAGGCCTCTGAGAGCTCTTATCACACTTTATTGGAATTTCTGGTTTAGCAGGCACTTCCACACATTTTATGGACAACATGAGGGCAAGGCCTGGCTCTTATTCATCACGTTGTTCCCATCATGGTGCACAGGGCCTGGCACTCAACACACTTTTAGTAGGTATCTAGTGAATTGTTTATTATCACGTGGAAAAGAACTCTCCCCGCAGGAGATAAGATGACAAGGTAAGAGCTGGACAGGATACATATTTGATTTTGTTTGCTATTATATTAAATAATGTCTTTGTTTAAAAAAATGCCTTTGTTAGTGTGCATACCCAGGAACCCCAAATTATTAAGGGGTGCATGTTCTAAATGAACTTGACCATTCATACACACAGAGACAAAGGAAGCATGTTCTTAGTGTGAAAGCTCTTTAATAGAATTGGTGTGCAGAGAGAGAGGAGAAGAAGCCTGGGTTCCTAGTCTGCTTCTACCACTCTCTATGTGATCACAGACTAGTGTCTTCATACTGTGGGTCTCAGTCTCTCACCTCTGGATTTGGGGGTTCTGGACCCAGTGGGAAGAGTGGGAAAGTGCTAGCACCAACACACACAGACTTTCTGGAAACATGCCCTGAGTGGGGGATGGCCCTACTGCTCAATACTTGAATGATCAGGGGGATTTGGGACGACACATTCACGTGGAGACCCCTTAAGGAACAGAGCTCTGCTCTGCAAGGTGCCCTTGATGGCTTCCCAAAAAGTGAAGCCATTCTAACTGAGCTCAAGTCACAAAAAATAAAAAAATAAAAAACCCTTCACCAAGTAGGATCGTAACATATCTCCTCACTTCACGTCAAGGTGGCGGAAATATGGCATATGTGAAAAATAAAGATGATCATCAGTTCCTGCAAATACGTTACCCTTGTATTTATTCCTCAGGTCCCTCACAATTATAATATCTTCTGGTTCTTAAGTGAATCAGGCAAATATTCTTGACCCCCTAATCTCACGTCACTACTGAGCAGGACAACACATACCTGCCCAAACTCTTCTTCCCCAAAGATGCCCTCTGACCCTCCTGGATGCCCTGTCACACTTTTCCTTGTGAACTCCCCACCTCTCCTGCTACCCTACCTCTAACTGGGGGGACAACTCTGGGCCTGGCTGGGGCCATTTCTCTTCCTTGTTTTCCTCCCTATGTGACTTCCTCTACTCCCAGGGCTTTAGATACCAGCTGAATTCTGCAGACTCACAAGTTTGCATGGTTTGCTGTGACCTCACCTCTGAGCTCCAGAACTATCAATGGCCTATGGCCTACTTGGATGCCTCTATAGAAACTCAAAATCCATGTCATCATGAAGCTCCTTGGTCCTCACCCTCTCCCAGTCTGTTCCACCACATCACCCCTAAATTTGTAGATGGCACAATTCTGCGTAATCACTTGCTTAAGCAAATATCTAGAAATTGTTGGACTCCTCCTACCTATATGTCTCTCCCCAAGACTGACCCTGCCTTCAAGTGTCTCTGTTCTATAAACAAACCTCGCTTTGGCTTTGCTCTTTCCTTTTCAAATGTATTGTCTGGATTCTGTTTTAGGTCTCGAACTAGTACCCACCTAGTTTTCCTTGAAGCTATTTGTAAGTGGCACCATTCTCCACAGCCCAAGAGGGATCCTAATACAAATCTGAATGCAAAAATCACCTCAGTAGCTTTCTCTCAGCATCTAGACATGGTCTATGTGCTTGGCATGGCCATTCCCTGCCTTTCCAGCCTCCTTTCTGGACATGGTTTCCTTGCTTATTTATTCTCACTTTGCTCCAATACATACATGTTCCCACTACCCCCAGCACTTTTCATTGGCCATTCAATCCCCTGGGCTATCCTTTGAAGGATGGACCTCCCTACCTTGTTCAGATAAGCATCCTCAAGATGACTAGAGCAGTATTTCCTATGAAGTGTCATGTTGGCATCTGGACTATTTTAAGCTGAGGTCAGCTGAGGCCCTGTAAGCTCATGAGAAAATTTTCCCATTCCCTTAACTACCTAGAAGAATGAAAATCGGGAGGTCTTACCCAGTATTAGAAGTTTTTTTTATACCTGAAATAACCTTTCTATTGGAAAAACTTATACAAACATCTAATTACAGAACAGCCTGTCTTTGTCATACATCCCCCTCTCTCCTTGAAGTCCCAAACCCCTATCCCATGCCTTAGCTCAGGATACATAACCTCATTTTACCCCATTTACTTTAGAATTTACATCCATGTAGATTCACCATATGCATTAATTAATGTGTTCTTTTCTCCTACCAATCTGTCTGAAATATTGTTCAACCAGCCAGAGAGGAATCCAGAGGGCTATGGGAAATTTCCTCTCCACCCCTACACCTTCCTGCAGCCTCTCCTCTGCATTTTGGCATCAACACCACTCACGTCCTCCCTGGTGGTTCTCTCTAAAGTGGGCACTGCCTCTACTATGCTCCATCACAGCATCTTTATCACCAGCCTTGCCCATTCAAAGTTCCCAATATTTCGTTTATTTTTCATTTCTTTGTTTATATTCTGTGTCTTCCACATCCACTCCATGAGAGTAGGAATCCTGACTCTTGTACACATTGTTTCCCCAATGCCTACGCAAAGTGGAAACTCATTTCTTTTGAATGACAAAAGAAATAAAGACTGATGAAAGAATTTTAAAAAATGGCTGGTTGACTCATAAGAGAGATTTTCCCTGGTTTCAATGTGCTTCTGTGTTTATCTTTAGAACATGAATGAGCTCTAGCAGTCTGACAAATGCAGGATCCATGATCTACACAGGCCCTAACACGCCAATTACACTTGAAGAAAGACACTATGAAAACTCTGAAGGCCTCACCCCCCTTTTCTCTCCCCAACCCTGTAAAAGAATAGAGAGGCCAGTCAAGCTTGGGGACTGGCATCACTCGGTGATCCTTATCCCTCATCTACACAGCACTGATCAATATTGAATGGGAACCCACTGAGACCAGAATCTACAGCAACACATTGGGGGTTTTCCAAAGATGTGGGGGGAGAGTCCCTGCTCTCTGATGGAAGAGGCAAACAGACCAAATAAAAATACATAAAGTTGTAAACACCCCTAAACACCTCAATATCTATAGGACCAGCACCACAGTAATTGACTAGACTTATGATACACTGACAGGCAGGGCCAAGGCAATCAGCCCGGGCGGTGGAGGCACATACTCTTTATAAGCCGCTGCTGCGGAACCAACCTGAGAAAAGCCCCAAGGAAACAAAAAATGTCAAGGGAGTCCAGGCTGCTGGTTTACCAGATTAGGCTGTTTTCCCCTGTCACTGGCACTCAAGGCTCACCTACAAAGCACATATTTTAACTGGCAGATTTATCGAGAAATTGAGCTAGAGGAATGCTTCTTTTTATCTTTCTTTCTCATTTTTTTTAACAGCAAAAGCAAAAAATATGTTGTCTTTTTGAACCCGTTTGGTTTTCTAAATGTTGCTCAGCTGAGGGTTCTCGTGGTTTTTGTTTTCACTGTGATGAATTCTGGGCCTCGCTGGACTAAGTTAGTGGGGGGGACCTTGTGTGGTCATCGCTTACCTGAGCCCTCTATTCCTTTCTAATCACCTTGGGCTTTAAGGGGAGATTCTTGTGACTTAAGCAGGTCCTACCCCATCTCCAGCCCTGTGCTGATCCCCAGACCACAAGCAAAGCCCTTCTTAAAGCGGCGAGGCCGTTATCTGGGATCCAGACATCCCTGTGTCCAGGGACGGCCCAAACTAGCCCAATAGCTCCTCACCCAGAAATGCTCGATATTGCAAGAGGCCTTTCATCTAAGACTCTCACTTGAACCTGTGCTTCTCCCTTGCAGGGTTTCCGAGCTTTGCTTCCCAGGGCCGCCTCCTCAGCACTGCGGTAGTTGAGTGAATGTGCACCACCGGCTCCTTGAGAAACTTCCCAAGAAGAGGGAGAAACTCTCAAGTTGGAGAATGCTTTCTGGACCTTGCAACAGTTTTTTTTTGTTTTTTGGTATTTTTTTGCCTCTGTTGTGGGTCCGCTCAGTGTTAAGCTCTGCTGCCCTGCAGATACTGACCAATAAAAGGCAAGGAGAGAGGAGGTAGGATGAAGCTGGCAAAGGAAATCATCAATATCTAGATTCCACAGCCCTAAGTGTTTGTATTAACCATTGTGCTAAGCATTGTTCCTTAATTAAATGGTGTATTCTTGATGTCTAGTAAACACTCAGTGCACATTTCTGAAGGAATGCATAAACACCAGTAGTTTGGAAAGGAACCCACAGCTTTCCTCACGGTGCTGCTCGTTACAGTCTCTGTGTCACCTATGGTGACCACCACATACCAGCAGTAAAGTCAAAGGGCACCAGGAATTCTTGACAGGGATGTTGCTCTGATTAGGAAACCATCTTCTGCTCATCAGTAACAGAGACAGACATGATCTCTTCTGGGGCCTTTGACTGCTGTAGTATTAATCATCTGCATCTTGTAGTGCAGTTGGCAGTTGGGGTTAGAGTTAGAAAATGATGTCAAATTCATTCATGTTTAAAAATATTAATTATCTGATTCATTTTTGCTGATTCCCTTGATGTTAGTTGTTTCTTGATGAATTTTCCCTTTATTTTATATTTCCTAATAATTGAATCAACTTCCAAAGCATTCCATAAGATTCAGGGAAACTATCTTTGATCACAGGGGAATGGAAGCCAGGAATGAACTAGAGATATCAGTGGCCAAACAGATGAACTTAAATGAAAAGGGCTTGATGATTTGTCAGTTTATGTCAAAGTAGTTTTGTGGCTCATATTTCAGTTTAAACGCAAGTTGGACATTACCTAACACATAGCCCTTTAACTCCCCACCTCCACAAAGAAAACCTTCCTATTTTCTTTGTAAAATAAAAGCAATTATAGGAAAGGTCAAAAAGAAAGACTATTGTTAACTCTTTACAACATTAGTTGGTAATTGGAAGCTTGGAATTACTATGACAAACTGGAGATACAGACAGGATTTACTACAGTTTCCAGTACTTACTTCTAGTTCTACTTTATATTTGAACACTTGGTTTTAATGTATAGCCTGTTTTTCTAATGTCAAATCCGAGGCTATGACATTAAACACACACACACACACACACACACACACACACACACACACACACACACCCCAAACGTGGAGATAAGAGAGGAGGAATAACAGCTAGAGCATGTTGCCCACATGGTGATGAGAGGGTAGATCAGTGCCAGGGGCTGGAGGGGGGGCTACTGGGTTAGTTGCTGTTTTAGATAACACGCTGTCATTTCCCTTGGAAAGGAAAGCAAAAAAGAAAGAGTATGGCATTCATTCAACAAACATTTATTGACTGCTTGCTAATGATGTGCAAGGCATTATGAATCACAGAGATGGGGTAGGAGTAGGGAGCGAATTCAGAGATTCATGTTTGTGGCCCCACATTTCAGTAATTGTTGCTCCCTCATGCCTCTGAAAATACAGAAATCCATCGATAGCAGGATTATTTATTTTTTAAGGTTACGTTTTTTTAAAGATTTATTTATTTATGCATACAAGCTGGGGTACAGGCCAGAGGCGGGGCGGCGAGAGGGTTCCCCAGAGACAGAGAGGGGAGCAGAACAGGTAAAGCGATGGAAATACACTGCTGAGGGGAGCAGCGGGCAAGGCAGGAGAGGTCTGCCGTACCATGTGGGAATGTCCCCAGCTGGGCGTCAAACTCGCATCACCGCTGTGACAGCTCCACAGCGCAGAGCTTAACTACTGAGCCACCAGGGAGGCCCAAAAGCAGGATTATTAATTGAAATCAGGAATAGATAGGAGCCTAATATAAGCATGAATTTACTAATAAATTACCCCTCCATCCTGTCATCCATTTATGTCTGAAGTTAGTCTGTTAATAGGGATAGAGCCCCACATCTGGAACAAGAATCAGTGTTCGCATCTGTGTGAAGGCAATGGAAGCAGATGGCCTGGCTGTGTCACAGATGAAAGGGAAGGCTGATACAGGGGTACACATTTCGAATTTTCCCCCTTTGGAGGATGCACCAGCACCTTTGTACTTAAAAGGCAGTAACACCCAGACAGCTTATCAAAAAATTTGTTTCTCCAGGGATCTTTTCACAAAGTACATTATTGCAGTTCCTGCTACCTTCCTCCACCAAAAAATAATAAATAACACTAATAATAATAATAAATCCCTCTCATATGGATGGGGGAAAGCCTGCCTTTTTCCTGATCTTTCCCACCAAAGGAGCAACTACTAGGACTAAAAATGGTTGGCAAAAGAAGTGATGTTGATTCTGATTTTTGGAATGGAGATAGGTGATTGGTTACTTCTAAAATATGCATCAATATTTCTGTGAAGAGTGAGTTTACCTAGCAAGTAGTACTGGTATCACTTTAAAATTTTTATCAGTTGAAATTTTGTTCAAAAGTGTGAACAGAACTGCATATTTCTTTAAAGTAATGCTAATAATCATAGCAGTACTAGCATGAGTCGCAATGCATTAAATCCTTCCAAAATGCTAGACATTGTGCGGTGTATCTCCTCATTCAATCCTTGTATCATTCAGTCATTCAATCCCTGTATTCAATCCTTACACAATCCTTGCTTGTCAGACACATACTAAAGCCTTATTTAAAGACATGCAGACTGAGGCTCACAGCCATTAAGTATATGTCCCAAGGTTCAAAGCTAGTAAAAATGTTCGTGCAGGTCTGACTCTAAACCCTGGCTACAAACTACATTAGACTCCTCTGCTGAGTTAGCTTACATAGCCCTGAGCCAGGCATTATTAAATGTCGCATTCTGTTCTCAGAAATAGAAATCATTTGCCGAGGAAACAGTAACAGAGCATTTGAGTAAAAGAAACTCTAAGTATCATCTAATTCAAGTTGGTCAGTATACAGATGAGAAGATTATTTCAAAGAACATTAAGTAACTTACCCCAGGTCAGATGACTGGTTAAGGGTTCAACTGAGACAAAGAACTCTGGTCTCTTGACTCTACACCCAGTGCTTTTTCCCTCAACATGTGTCCATAGAGCAGGATGGGCAATGTTGACACATAACTGCTTAAGACACAGAACACTTATCCCAAGAGATCTAAAAACCCCAAGTGATGTCAAGTTCAGATTCTCACATCTGCTATAGAATCTCTCCTTGCATCTCCATTTATCTTAGAATTTTTTTCCCAACATATTTTTGGCAGAGGTAAACCATTAGTTTCAGAATGGAACCCTTTACCTAATCACTAAAAATCCTGTAGATATGTGTTTTGTACTATTAAGCCTGCAGCCCCATGCTTATTTCACCATGACCAGCCCTCCTGGGTATTGACGTGTTGGATAAAAAAGCATGAGCGAAATAAATTGGTCCCATCTTAGCTTATTGAATCTAGGAAACAGAATACGTTTGGTCAATATGACTTTTTTACTTTATTCCATCACACAATTCAGGCTCTTCTCCCCAGTGATGTTGGTTAACAGTGTGATATTTACCGAGTGCCTTCTATATGCCCTATATTTTGTTAGGAGCTAAAGGAATTCAAAAAATTATAAAGCCTTTGCATTTGTTATTTCATCGGTCTGGATTGTTCTATCCCCAGACCTCTGCATGGTCATTTCCTTCTAGTCTTCCAGGTCTCAACTCAAAATCATTCCTTCACCACCACAACTGAGGCCTTCTCTGTGCCTGTCATCTTAGCCCCTCAGTCCTCTAGTAAACCTCTATGACATCACTGGTTTTAGTTTCTTCATAATATCTATCATAATATCTATCACTATCTAGAATTATTGCATCCATTCCCTTGTTACCTGGTACTTTCTGTCTCTCCTTACTAAAATAAAAGCTCCATAAAAACAGAAAACCTTTCTGCATCACTTACCATTATACACCTAGTGCTTTCAACAATGTCTAGATAAAGATAGAGTTGAATAAATGAATGAATAAGTCCACTCCCAGGAAGGAACAGATCCAGTCATAAAGTAAAACCTACATATTAGGAGTAGAGAATAATCCAGAATACTATATAATTAACTACCTGATTGTATGTTATGCACAGTATGTCACATGTCACTACTCTCAGGTCCCTAATTTTATGAAAAGGGTTTGACATCACACCAGAATAGTCCCATCAACTGAAATACTAGCCAGATTAAATTATAAAGCTCTGCAACAATTCGTGGTTTCAGGAGGGAAAAAACGGGGTCTCCTGAATGTTGCTTCAGGAAACCTAGTGAGAGTGCTTGAGGTGGTGAGATGAGGACAATGCTGCCCACAGCACAATGGTTTTAAAAAAAGAAAAACAATCAGCTTAACACCTTTAATGCTGATTTTTGGCATATTCAATTATTTTCAGTGCCAGAGGGCTTAAGACTCTTTAAATCTGCACATAAGCCTAATGATCAATGGTTTTGTCAGAGAGAAGTCCTGGTCCAAAGCGAAAACCATTCAGGATCATCCCCCTACCTGTGAGGACCCCCACTCCTCTATGGGGACGGTACCAAGACATCCACCAGGAGCCCCACAAGCCACAGCTCCAGTGCTGCATTCCTGCATGGGCCAAACTGAGCAAGAAGGACAAGGGAACCGGTTGGCTGTGGGTCGCCCAGAAAAGAATATAACGTGGCCATTCAGAGAGTGGTCTTCTGACTGGCAGCTCTGCCATCATCAGAGAACTCGCTAGAAATCCAAAATCTCAGATTCCACGTACTGAATCAGAATCTCTGTTTTAAGAAGGTCCTAGGTGATACATATGCACATTACATTTTGACACACACACTGCTGTAGAGGAAAACAATAACTGCTCTAGCTGCTGCATCATCCTCACAGATCATGGTCAAAAAGAACCAAAAATTTAAAAAAACTCCAGGTGCACAGCCATAGATTCACCATGAAGTCCAAGCAGAGTTGACTTCTGCCCTGGTGGGTTCATTTTAGACCAGTATCTTGGTTTCAATTATGTCTCGAGGCCATTTCCATCTGTCCACTAGCCTTCCTGCCTGGATCTCGTCTCGTGCCATTGGCAGGCACAATGGCATATCTCAGCAGAGGGAGGCATTCTGCCTTTCCTGGTGCTGCCATTGACCAGCTATGTGACCCTGACCCATACATGTTATTTAAGCTCTCTGAGCCCTCGTTTCCTTATCTATTCTATGGGAAAGGTAAGACCTAAGTGATATCTACGTTTAAGGATTAAATGAGAAAAGTTACGTAATTTGCTTAGCCAACTACCTGACTCAAAGTAAACACTCAAAATAAGGTGGCTGTTTGGTAACATTATTTAGTCACAGCCTCCCAACAGATCCAGTTTATGCCCAGACTTATTGCATCAGAGCCCCTTAGGGACGTAGGAACTTGAAGATGCAAATTAAATCCTCAACACATGTTTAGGAGGCTTAGATCCTCTCTAAGCCTCTGTTGACGATATCATCAAGCTCATCTCAGTAACGCCTTCATCAGCCCTGTCTGTCTGGGAATGCCATTGAACAGCTGTCTCCACTAAACTCCCTCTCTGTTCACCACAGGCCTTGCATGCAGCAGACCCTCAGCAAGTACTTGGTGAATGAATGAATTACTCATTTCAACAAAAGAGCTATCGGTCATAATTGTTTTGCCACTTTGCTAACTTTGTGGTAAATGTGCTAAGCGCCTTTGGAGCTGGCTGTCAAATATAAAACATTACAGAAATTATAGTTCTAACTTATCACTGATTTCTAGATTCTTTCCTTAACTTAATCAGATTCACATCTTGTACCACGTGTCCACACTGCCTGACCTGCATCGATTGCACCAGCATCAACACCCAGGGCCAGGTCATGCTGATCAGTACTCAGAGTCCAGGGTGAGAAGCCTAAGCCAATTCAGTTATTGCTTTGGCTTGGCCATAACAGAAATCTGCTACTCTCCCAGGGAGCGGGACCAACGTATCTGTCTTAGGCTTTACCCACTCAAAATCAAATTGGTGGAAAACATGGCCTATGATGTGGTGAAAACCCAATACCATGTGGAGGAAATAAACACAATGCCAGCTGTAAATACAATGCTTCTAATCTGATGAAGACTTCTCAGACCTACAGCATCACCTGAAGGGAAAAGTCTCAGCTGTGACTTGGAGAAGAAGCAGCCACTCTTCTTAGCTTTCGCCATGGAAAGGAAGCAAAACTGTCTACGAAAAAAGTGTAGATCATGATCCACGCAGTGAAGCAAAAGGGAGATCCCACTTACTGCCGGTTGTCTCCCAGGGACCCCACTGATACACGCCCAGAACAATGGCAACAAAAGGCAATGGCAAAAGTCAGATCGAAAAATAACAATGAAAGTGATATTGGAAAAGGAAAGGAAGAGAGACCCAAGGAAATCCACTCCTGAATGGGGCATAGAAGAAAGAAAATGGGAACGTCCTTAGTGTGTCAGGTGGAGGATTAAAATTAAGTCCTTGGATATTCTTATTTGAAGAAGCTTCATTTTTATTTATTTTTTTGGCGGGGGGCGGGGGTTCTTGTCTCTGGGATCTGCACACATATAGCTCTTTACAGCTTTCTTCTGAAGTCGGAAAAAATAAAGGATGCATTCCTTCAGCAAACAGTGGATGCTAATTTGACTGTGTCTTGGGTGAGGACTCAAAGACCTTAAGAAATGGTCATATTGTGCTGTACCCTCTCTCAGTCTTGTGTCCAAAGTCCAGCTCTCTGCAGGCACAATTGTGATGGTTGTTTTTAACTTTCTAAGTCTTTTTTTTAAAGAGTTATTTTATTTTTGCATACAAGCTGAGGTGCAGGCCAGAGGTGTGGGGCAGTGAGAAGGTTCATCAGAGACAGAGCGGGGAGCAAAACAGGCAGCTCGACCGAAATACACTATTGAGAGAAGCAGTGGGCAAGGCAGGAGAGGTCTGCTGCGCCATGTGGGAATCTCCCTGGCCAAGCATCGAACTCGAGCTGCAGCCGCTGACAGCCCCACAGTGCTGCGCTTAATCCGTTGTGCCACCAGGGAGGCCCACTTTCTACGTCTTCATTCAAGGTAACACAAACTTTCAGGGAGAATTTTTTAAGGTTTCAAAAGATTTATTATAAAAGTGTCTGATTCATTTGGTAAAAGCAATGCAAAATTTGTCAGTTAAAAATAAGCTTATCCCACTATCCCATATCCCCACTCTTGAAAAAAATAGATAATTTGCACATAATACATGCATATATGTGTGTGTGCATGTGTGTATACACATATGTATATAAATGTGTGTATATATGCACACATGTATATATGTGTATATATGTGTATATATATACACACATAATGTATCCATATAATGTACACAATATAATACACACATGTATACTACACAAATATATATATACAGTGAAAGGCTATAAGATTTATATATTTATATATGCATATGCATACATCAATAATTATATATAAATTTTTTAAAGCAAATGAAACCCCAATATATCTACTCTTCTACAACTTGCTTAGTTCACTTCCCAACAGCTGGGAAGAGAATACCTCTAGAACGGTAGACAGTACATTGGTAACTGTGGTTGTCTGGTGTCTCCAACGTGCAGATCTAGGTTACTGAGAGATAAGAATGGGTGGGAGGTTTACTTTTCACTTTATTCTGTTTTGTGCATTTTGAATTTTTTTAAATAAACATTTAAAATTAAAAAAGAGAAATATGGTAAATGTTGTCAAATCTATCGTTGCGGGAGACAGTCGCACAGGGAAATGACAAGGCAGGGAACTGTAGAGAGGGTTGCCAAAGAATATGTAAAAGGAGCTATGAGAGCATAAAATGGGCAGCAATTTCTGCCAGAGAATCAAGGAAAGCTTTGTGGAAATGGTGACACGGGAGGTGGCCTTTTAACAGTTGGAAGGAGGCGATGATAGTGTGGAGGACAGAACAGAGGACAAGACTGGAGAGGAAGCATGTACTCAAACATTCAATGCTTTTGTCCAGACTAGTGGGAACCTTGATTATGGACTCAGACCTGGGGCCTGACACAGGGACAGAGTATTTTTATGCTAAAATGGTAATTTGTACAGGCTCATGGAGGTAATAATAAAGCTCAAATAAGAAACAGAAATCATCACTGAGAAGATTAATCTGTTGACCCCAAAGGCCTGAGAAGAAAGGGGAATCCTTCTAGAAATTAGGCAGTAAAACAGACATGAGGGAAAAGAGAAAAGGAGACAATTGCAAGAGAAGAGTAAAAAAGGAATCTAAAAGAAAATACCTGAACGAGTAAGAAGAGTTGTAGAGACTTAAGTGAATATAGTTTTGGCCTTGGACTAAGATCAGGATGGAGTCTTTGAGGCCTTAAACTTCTAGAAGCAAGGGGGAGGGTTTTGGATTGATCAGCATAGTGGAAGATGCTTGAAGTAGGGAGTGGTGAGTGTTGTAGCAGCTGGAGAGGGAAGGTGACATGGAAGACTGAACAATGGCTCCCAAAGATGCCTGCGTCATATTCTCTGGTCTATGACCCTAGACCTATGACTACTATTTGTGAATGGCAAATGGGATTTTGCAGATGTGATTAAATTAACTTGACCTGGGGAAATTATCCTTGATTATCTGGGTGGGTCCCATACCATTAAAAGAATTCTTATTAGAGGAGGCAGGAGAATCAAAAAGATCATGTGACTCAGAGATTGGAGTGATGCATTTTGAAGAGTAGGAAGGGGCCACAGTCCAAGGAATATAAGTTGTCTCCGAACTTTGGAAAGGACAATGGAAAGAATTCTCCCCGGCAGCTTCCAGAAGGAACCAGTTATAGTGACACCTTGACTTTGGTCCATAAAACTGATTTTGAACCTTGGGCCTCCAGAACTGTCAGAGAATAAACTTATGTTGTTTTGAGCCTCTACTTTTATGGTAATTTGTTACAGCAACCCCAGGAAACTAATACAGGGAGTGAAGTTATACTTTCATGCTGAAAAGGCAGTAGGACGTTAGTGAAGGGCTTCAAGCCGGAGACGCACATCATTAGATGGCACTGAAAAATGGTAACAGATGGTGAAATGCATAATGGACTAGAATGGCAGGAAACAAAAAAAAAAGGAGATCCATAAGAAAGCTACTTCAATTGTTCTTATGAGAGCTAATACTGTAAACTCAAA
Organism: Scalopus aquaticus; assembly: GCA_004024925.1. Lineage (NCBI taxonomy): Eukaryota > Metazoa > Chordata > Mammalia > Eulipotyphla > Talpidae > Scalopus > Scalopus aquaticus. The sequence goes on along the minus strand of PVIJ01003885.1, from coordinate 103,698 downwards.
AAATTTTGAGTAATGGAGAGGAGCAGATGTTTGTTGAAGAAATATTTAGATGGTAAGAAGTGCAGAACTTTGTAAATGATTGAATGTGGACTGTGGAGGAGAACATGAAGTTTCTTTACATTTTGATTCATCGATGTAGTTCCTAAATGTAGTGGATGTAGAAGAAAGATGTTCCTTGAGACACCTGAGGAATATCCAGTGCAAAACACTCAAAGATTAAAGGGGTTCTGGGTCTCTCAGATCTATGGAAAAAGGAAAGGATTAGAGAAGAGGGCAGAGAAGAGAATCACTCATCAATAGTGAACAGTACTAGAATAAAATCCTGAAAAATGACCAAAATTTAAACTATTACCTTGGAGGAGTAAGAGCAAAATAAGAATGAAATTTAAAGTCCAAAGATTTATGAAAAGAATTTGTGCAGAATAGCTTCAGGAACACCAAGGAAAGAAAAAATTGGAGCAGGCAGAGCTGGTCAAGAGGGACAAATTCTTCTACTGAAGACTGAGAAAATGGTCACCAAGCAGACACATGAACCTCTCACTAAGAAGTTCTTGATTTGTGTGCTGTTCATGTGGAGAACAGAGATATGTCTTTGGAACGAAGCTCTTGAAAGCAGTCATTGGAAGAGTGAAAGGAACGTGAGGAAATAGAGAAAAGGTACATAAATCATTCACTCCAAAAATTTGATGGTGATGTGTTGAAACCAAACAGCATGACAAATAAGTGCCAGTTGAAGAGAAGACAGTAGTAAAAGAGTTACATGTTTATAAAAAGATTATTTTCTTGAAAGATATAAGGTCGGCAGAGATAATTCGTGACTGAAGAGATTATAATAATTTAAAAGAAGAAGATGGATGAGTGAGTGAGTTTGAAGAGGCAGCAGAGAGGAGAGCATATAAGGATACCAGTGGGGAGGTTAGCTTGGAAAGGAGGAACTTCTGACACATTCTGAGGCGTAAGGGCAACGGAGGATGAAAAAGAAGATATAAGAAGGTTTAGAATTGGAGGAAATTGGGGAAAGTTCACTTCTGACAGTCTTTATTTGCTCTGTAAGTTAGAACGTTAAAACAGACTAATCTTAGGCTCTAAGATATGCAAGGAAGTTTTCATAGGCTTCAGTCAGACCTATTTAGAAACAGGGGTTCCTAAGTTTTGGCATGGCCAAACCATAAAGTGGTAACATGCCAAATAAATGTCTTCTGAAGATCTGGTTAAAATACCCATATCTGAGCTTTCTTTGGTCAAGCATAACTCAGGCATTTTACATGTCTATGGTAAAACCCACATGGGGAGGCTGGCATCAGGCTTTTGCCACCATTCCCACCGCCACCACCATCACCATCACTAACAAACAGCAGAAACAACAATAAACAGTTGTCCAGGGCTTACTGTGCCTAGCTCTGTGTTAGATCTTGAAGCTCCTGGGCATTTAAAGTGGAATAAGACATAACACCTACCTTTGAAAAGTTTTATAGTGATTTATTTATTTATTCTATATTTATTTATTTATTTTCTTATAGCATTGTTCATCTTTGTATAGTAATTGTCTTCTCCCCTCAGGCATAGTCGTGGTAGTTCTCCCACCACCACAGCACCCACAAACCATCTCCACATCTCCTGTGCTCTTCCCTCCCCTGTTTTGACCTCTCCCCTCCACCTCCCTTGCGATATCCCCCAGATTTGTGGTCAGCTTGCAAGTTTTGTTTTTTTTCTTGACCTTCTGTTTTGTTTATCCATATTCCATATATAAGTGAAATCATCCAATATTTATCCTTTTCCTTCTGACTTATTTCATTGAGCATAATCCCTTCCAGCTCCATCCATGTTGCTGCAAATGGCATGAGTTTATCTTTTTTGATCACTGAGTAATATATCATTGTGTATATAAGCCACAACTTTTTGATCCATTTGTCTGTTTGGGGGCTTTTAGGCTGTTTCTATATATTGGCTATTGTAAATAGTGACCTCCCCACAGAACACGAATTTGAAAGGAAACCTGCAAGCCTATGTTTGTAGTGAGAAGAGGCAAAACTTCACACAAATGCCTAACTTGAGAAAACTTCTTACATAAAGGAGGATTCATACAATCAGACAAAGGACCTCACAGCAAACAAAGGACCTCACAGGTTACATCCCATTTGCTAAATGACTAAACAAAAGTCACCTGGTTGACTCTAGAGTCCCAACCCCTAAGTCCTGTGTTTCTTCCATTTCATTACATTCTTGGAAAAACCTTCTTTCCTATTCAATCCATAAATAATTTTAGGTTTCTGGTCATCAGAAGTAAAGTACAAGGAAACTCTCCACTAGAAATATTTTTAAAGTTAGAGAAGGCAAGAACATATAATCAAGGGATTTAAGCCCAAAATAGTGTCACTTGTATGTCATGGTAGGTGAAACCCTCTCAGAATGCTTGTCACCACTAGTGTATAAATCCCATTCTCTCAGAGTGCAGAAAAGTGGAAGGAAATTTCTCTTTGTCTTATGCACTGATAATTCTTAATTGGTTGCATGCCTTCATACAGGAATAAAAGGAAATTAGTGTCTTGGGAGGAGAAAAGTATTTAAGAGAGAGAATCAGACCAAGCAAAAAAAGAGATAAACCCTAGGATAAAAAGGAAAGATTTGGCAGTGGCTGGGTAGGTGGGGGTTCTACATGGACAACTGAAGCCAACATAGACATACTAAAATAAATGTTTGGAGGCCTTTTCTGATTGATAACAAGCAGTGGGGGGATGCATATATCATATTTATACAAACTAAAGGCAAGAGTTGGACTATGAAAAAACTTGCTGCCATATGGCAAGAATGGCTTGAGATCAAGAAGGGTTGGGCATCGTGCCAAGGCCATGGACAAATTTCCTCCTGAGTGCTTGGGATAGAAGGAGGGAAAATGCCAGGAGTTCTGGGGAAGGTCAGATTTTCACTCTCATCTCCCAGGAGTCCTTGAGTCTGACAATTGTTGAACCTCTGTCAAACAGAAATCGAGGAGGATTCAGCCCTATGGTTCAACCTCTAGGTTCTGGCATAGAAGCATAAGAAAGATTTGCCAGTTGGAACTGGTCTCATCTATATTTACTTACATGACACTCTTCTCTTAGCAATTTGGACTAAGAACAATTTTAAGATGCTCAAGTTTGAAGAGATACCAAAAGCCTGTCGTTACTGTGTCTTTGAGTGTAGAGGAATCAAAGTTTGGGATGAAATGTTGTAATAACTAAAGCCCAGATATGATTTTAGCTTCTTCTGGAAGAAAATGCCCAGCCAGAAAGACAGGCACTTGTGCCTCCACTACCTCTTGAGAAGACATAATAGGAGCTTGGATAACCGAGGGCATCTCAGCCATGGAGGCGTACTCCCTCACCACAGAACTGCTGACAGCAGAGGGACCCTGGTCTCAGAGGAATCTTGATCATTAAATCTTAGGATGACCTACTTCTTGAGTTTTCATTGTGCTAATTTCAACCCTTGGCCTTTAGCAACTCACATATCCATGACGTGACCTCATCAGAAAGTCACATGGATAAGTTCAGGACAAGAAATTCCATGAATGGCAAACCAGCCTTGGTTGATCAACATACGTATTTACCAGCCAGTCCTCCAATATCAGAAGGTGAGTTTAGAAAGTTCAAAAGCTTCAAATTCCTTCCTCTTGTTGGACTGAATACTAATTTGCCGTCAAAACTGTGGGCAAGCATTTATTTGTGAGCCTGTTATCTAGACCTATATAAGCACTTATGCCAATGAGGATTTCCCCATAGCAGGGGTTGCCAGCAATTGTGGGTTGGGGTGGTTGGAGGCAGGAAGTAGTGGGGGACTGCAGTTCTCTCTTCCTTCTCCCCTACCCCATGAGAACATTCTAATGCTTGGCCCTTGCTCTGATAGCAGAATGCATGGTAGCCACGTCCTAGAGGACATTCTCTGATAACTAACATAGTGACCATATAGTTTTTAAAGGAATTTTTTTTTAATATTTATTTATTTTTGCATACAAGCTGGGGTACAGACCAGAGGTATGGGGCGGCGAGAGGGTTCACCAGAGACAGAGTGGGGAGCAGCACAGGCAGAACGACGGAAACACACTGCTGAGGGGAGCAGCGGGCAAGGCAGGAGAGGTCTGCCGCGCCATGTGGGAATCTCCCTGGCTGGGCATCGAACTCCTGTCACCGCTGCTGACAGCTCCACAGTGCAGCGCTTAACCGCTGCACCACCAGGGAGGCCCAGTGACCATACAGTTTTGACCACATCTGCATCTAAAGTTCCAACCAAACATCTCCAGTTTGAGGCTCGGTTTTAATAAACAAAGCCTGGCAATTTTAAGAAGGGGCACAGAGCAACGAAGCAACATCTAAATGACTCCTCTGCCTTCAGACTCCTTTAGTTTCATCCCGTAGCTCACACCTAGGTGGGCAGTACTGGCACAGGGTGCAGAGTTTGCTGGTGAACATGTCACTCACCTTTGCTGATGTCTTCATATTCCAGCCAGAGTCGCCGTTGAACCTGCTTATTTGGGTACCAGATGGAGCAGGACTCCTCAAAGCCGTAGATGGCTTCCTGGATGTAATGATTGCCAAACTGGTCCAACAAAGCCACAAAATCCCCACGAGATGTAGCCCCATCAAGGGAGTGGAGAGCGTTGTTGAGGGCTACAGGGAAAACATCAGCCAAGAGGAACATGAGGACTCACAAGGCGAGTATCTGGGTTCTCAGGGGCTCCCAACTTCAAACATGGAGGATTCCGTGTGGCCCAAAGTGATGCTGAGAGCAGGCTGGGACTGTCAGGGTTTTGTTTTGTTTTTTTCATTTAGCAAAATCAGACATTTCAATTCCTAATGATTATGTCCTCAAGCTTGTTGGTTCTGTTGTTAACTTGGTGCACATTAAGCAAAACATTGCCAGATCTCTGCTATCCCTTGCTTAAGCAACATTTTTGTTCCTTTTTTCTTTTCAAATCACAAGTCATGACATTAAATCAATTTAGTGAGCTGAAATAATAACATTTGGAGGGATAAAAAGGGAAAGAATAGAATAATCTAAAATAGAAACAAAAATACCACCAGAGAACATTTTCCTTCATAAGATAAAGTTTAGCTTCATGACACTTCAGCTGCGTGTGTGAGGGAGTGTGTGTGTGGACAAGGTCAGGGAGGAAAGGTATTCTGACTGCAGGTAGTGACCAAAACAGTCTGTACAATACAGACTCAGACAGAAATGGGTAATGGGAAAATCATGGAAGGAGAAAGGTAAACCAAGTCACTAAAGCATTGTTTCTATTTATTTCAGATAATCATAAGTGTAAGGACTAGGAAATGGCAAATGGTGCAATGGACATGTTTTTCTCCTCACCCTCCTCCCAGTAAAATCTTGGATTCGCTTTCCCTGCTGAAGAGAATTACACTTGTCGGGACAAAAGCCAAAAGCAACATTTTCAAATCCAGTATCTTCTGGACCTGTCAGCTTTATATAATTGTCCTTTCTACACACTTCTGTCCCATCAGGATGAGACAGAGTCTGGTCTAGGTATGAGACCCCTAGTGTTGAATTCCACACTATCTGGGATGCCAGGTATGACTTTGGAGGCACATGGCGATAGAGCTGTCTCCTCGTTAAGCCCCGATAAACCTAGCACCTGTGCTGGGTGACCATATGATCAGGGTGGGGTCTCAACCACCATATTTTTCTAGAATAAATAGTAGCTTAGCTCTTTCTAGAAGTTTTCTGTGCCAGCAGAGTTTATTGCAGTAAGATCCCCATCCCAAACCCCCTTGCCAAGAACTTTTTCCTGTTTTGAAAAAAGATCGGAGTCCCTTTGTGTCCTACGGAAATATTCTCTATCCTTGAAGCATTTTCTTTCTCTAGCACAAAGTTTCATCCTTTATGAGGGTATGTCTCATCTGTCTTCATAACTTTGTGTCCACATTCTGCGTCTCCTTCACATTGGCCCTCAGTCTCTGCCTCCCTATTGCTGACCCTAAAGCCCCTCTCCTTGCCTTGTCATCCTGTGCCCCTAATGTCATTTCCCTTTAATCCAACACATAGAAGCCAGACTCTATAGCATAAACTTCAGGTCTGGTGTATTCTCTAGATATAGGAAGATGATGAATAATATTCTGCTAGTTCATGGGGATGAAATGGAACAGAGATATGCATCTATATTAAAATTGTATTTATAGGAAATTTCTCATTTGTCAATGGCACATTGGAATCATTCAAATGTTAGGAAATGCTTAATTCAAGACATTTCTCTCTAAAACTTAAAGAATACTTATATAAGGAGCCTCGCTGTTCTGTTTTGGAACAATTTGTCCTACGTAAGTTTGGAATCACTACTCCTACTGACATAGATAGAGATAAAACTATATCTGTCGATCCTATCCATTTCTGTTGTCCATCACTATCAATTACATATCTATCCATTTATTTATAAGCTAGCTACCTATTTCTCTATCTTTCTTGCTGGCTTGGAAACTTAGCTATTTTCTCTTTTTCCTTCCTCCTCCCTCTTTCTTGTTTTCTTTCCCTTATTTCCTTCATCATGTGGAAACTCTCAGTGATGCTTTCTGCAATTGGAAAGTTTTATTCTGTCAGTTTATAAAAAATCTGCTTTTGTATATCCTCTCTACACACGGGGTGACCCCAGAAAAAAATACTAGAATAGGTGTTTATCTTCAGTGGTTCCTGCCTTACCCTTTCCATCTCTTCTATAGTCCAAGATAAAACTTGCAATTCTATCTATACTTAGAAAAGGATCTGATTCCAGCCCTTTGCCCTTTAGGGTGAATCTGAATGAGCAGGTTATGTATCTCACAGCATAGCTGCAGTTTATACCGCCTCTCCAACAATGGGATAAGAGGCTTGTACCCTGGGAAAGGAGTTGCAAGAGGCAGGAGGGACAGCCTGCCACTGTGCTCACCCTGAGAGACCGCCACTTGGTTGAGTTTGATGTGGTACATCACAGACCGGACCTTCCAGTGCTGCAGCACAGGGTACCCCGACACCTCGCTGAAGTTCACCATCCCTAGGGACAGAGGAAATGCAGACTCAAAGTGTGCATTGATTCACAAGCCTTAAGTGTAATAGATGGGGGTGTCATTGTGAAAAACGCTCTCTGATGGAGTTTCTGGAGCTATAATAATGACACCTATCATGTATTGAACTCTTGCTCAACTATTTTGCTACGTGCTCTGCATATATAAAGTTACTTGGTTCTTCTGAGCTCTGTGGGGTTTTTTTTAAAGATTTATTTATTTATTTATTTTTATTTATACATACAAGTTGGGGTACAGGCCAGAGGCATGGGGCGGCGAGAGGGTTCACCAGAGACAGAGCGGGGAGCAGAACAGGCAAATCAGAAATACACTGCTGAGGGGAGCAGCGGGCAAGGCAGGAGAGGTCTGCCGCGCCATGTGGGATTCTCCCCGGCCAGGAATCGAACTCGCATCGCCGCTGCCAACAGCTCCACAGCGCAGCGCTTAACCGCTGCCCCACCAGGGAGGCCCTGAGCTCTGTGATCTAATCTGCATTTTAGGCACAAGAAAACTGAGGTTTAGAGATGATGTTTGTATATGGTCCTGAGTCATTAGGAAGAGCCAGGATGGAGTTACAGAGGAAGCTGAGACTGGCTGGGGCTCTTAACCAGTCTATGCTAATATTCTGTTAATAAATTTATACAGAACTCCAGGCTTACTGTAGCACACCAGATTTTTACTCTCTTTAATAGTTGCAGTAATTGACTCAGCTCACGACCTGATAACATTGATTTTTCTGTCCCATTTAACTGATTTGTGTTCAGTATTTAAGTTTTAATTACTCTGAGGCTGATAATGCTTATTTCTTTTTACCGGGAGGGACAGTGTCAGCGTGACTAAGTCATCAAGGGGCGGGCAGGCCCTGTGCTCAAACCCATCTGCATGCTAGACACAGTGACAGGCCCATTCGCTGTGGTTCTCCCTTTACCGATGGAAGAATTGAGATTCTGAGAAGCCAGGTCAATTGTCCAAGGTCACTCTCAACAAACACATTCTGGTAGCCTCTTAGAAATGTTATAATGGGCTGTTCTTTCTTGAGCACCTTGGAGTAACATGTCAGACCCTATCTGAACTCTAGCCAATACTATAAATATAAAATGCTACAGAAACAAAATAATTAGGCCACAGGAAATTAAAAAAAAAATCACCTTGCTAAATTTAGAAAACCAAAATAGCTTCATTTCTACGCCTAATGTTTGCTATGTGTGTAACTTATGGGGAATGCGTGTGTGTGTGTGCGTGCACACATATGCATATCTATATATGTATATATGCAAATATAGATAATGGCTATATATATATATATCTCATTTAGATAGATACAGAGATAAATAGATAGATGGATGGATAGATAGATGATAGAAAGAAGTGATAGAAAGAACAAGTGTGTGTGTAAATATAACGACAATAGCACACAATGAATTATTCTGCCATTTTGACCCATGCTTCCTTCCACTTAAATCAACTAAAGAAATACCTAAACTGGATGAAGAGTGGGTGGGATTAATTAGCTACTTGTCAACTCTGAGTAATTACCAAATTTCTATTTCTGTGTGAATCATATGGGAATAATTATTGGTAAGGCAAAAAGGGAAAAGGTCAGAAAAGGTGCTTAGTGAATCAATTGCTTCAATTTTGTCTCAGGCAATCGAAGACAAGTTCCCCAAAACTAAGAAAAGTCTTCTGGTACTTTTTTCTTTCGAATATTCTTATTTTAGGGCATTAAGCTTGGTGAAAACAATCACATCATTACATTCTCTGTTTCTTTTTTTTTTAAAGATTTACTTGTATTTATTTATGCACACAAGAACTGGGTTATAGGCCAGAGGTGCGGGGCGGCGGTGAGAGGGTTCCCCAGAGACAGAGTAGGGAGCAGAACAGGCAGATATACTGAAATACACTGCTGCGGGGAGCAGCAGGAGAGGTCTGCTGGGCCCTGTGGGTCAGCTCCCTGGGCAGGGATCGAATTCTGGCTGTGGCGATAGCACTGAGACTTAACCCCAAGGCCACTAGGGAGGTCCCTAATTGTGATTTTAAATGCATACAAATGAAATTCAAACTTTACTAGTTTGACTTCTGCCACAGACTTCACTAGAACACAAAACGTTAAGCTTTATAGAAGCGTGCTGCATAATGTCATCCTCTAGTCAGTGTGTTCTTCTTTCAAAATGTCTATAAACAAAAAACATAACACTTGGGGGGGTGGGGGGAAGGGGAGGATAAGGGCACAAAATGGAGTAGAAAAGAACACAAGGGACCACAGAGATGGATCACGGGTGAATTGGTGGTGGGTTACCCAAGGGAAATACAAAATGTAAAAGATATAAATAACAGTAAAAATATATATTTAAAAAAATTTAAAAAAAAAGAAATGCAACCATTAAAAAAAAAACAGCAAGCCTAATCAATGAAGATATTTAAATATATTAGAAAGCATTCCCTTTAACTGAGTTGTTTCTGTGGGAAAAGAAATGGGCAGGAGATTAAGAGGCCTGAGCACTGAGGCCCTGGTGTCACTGTGGGGACAGTTTCTGACTGCCCGTGAGTCACCTCAACCTGACCTTCCCTCCTCCGAATTCCTGAGAAGGGGATCTCTGGATCTCCCTTATTACATCTGAAAATTGAGGGACTTAGTGGAGATGACCTCTTGCGTCCCTTTCAATTCTGTGATTCTGACCAGCTGTGTAATTTTGGTTTGGGCAACTCCTTTGTTTCTGTTTTCATGTCTGAAAAGTGGGGATAACAGTATTCGCTGTGCCTAGTTTACACATAGATTGTCCAAACAAAAGAAAATTACAGGTATAGACACACATTGAGAAAAGACAAAGCACCATATATATAGGCACAGCTTCCATAATGTCCTTATTCTCTGCACCGCTCTCATCCCCCCAAATTGTGTCAAGTTGACATTTCTTAATTGATGCTATTGTTATAAATTCCCAAGTGTTGGTTTAGAACAACAGAGGAAAGGATAAACAAAGGAAGAGGGGCTGTCTGGAGCGGGGAAGGTTGGCAGTGGCCCACATTCACCAAGGGTGAGCCAAACAACTGAACCCCTCACTTAACTGCTAAGCAACAATTCTACTGGGGGCAGTTATGCTTCGCATTAGTCAGGAAAATGGTTACATAACTGTTAATGCTCCGCAGTGTTGCTCTGTGCCCACTTACAGGATAACATCCCCGTTAGTTCAAAAGGAAGGGGATATTTTTAAATAGTTACTTTCTAGCTGAGTCATAGGATTCTTCTTCAGTATGCCCTTGACATGCAGTCAGCTCTAACTTTTGATTGTAGTTTTTTATTATTATTTGGAATATGTTTCTGAATGACTTTTTCAAATGAAATATATTTGAAACCTTTTCCCAAGGAAAAACATTATTTTTCCCCTGCTTATGCTTGAAAAAGGAATGATTAAATATACCTATGTATAATTGAGAAGGAAGGGAGAAAGGAGGAGAGAGAGGAGGGAGGGAAGGATGGGGGGAGAAAGGAGGAAGGAGATAGGAAGAAAGGATGTTTGCTTTTGTTACTTTATTTGAAACATCAGGGGGACCCATTATTCCCAAAGTTCTCAAGCCAAGAGTCTGTTTCCTTTGGATAAACTTGAAGAAGTTCCAAAGAGCTGAGAGTTCTAAAAATGCACAAAGATATAATGGGTGTGGCACCTGCTAAGCCTATGAATGTAGCAAGCAGTCTCCTCTACCTCCTTGGTCTGGATGCTGGATGGCTTCTTTTTCTCAAGTGAGAGAAAATACAAAGATGATGGCCAGACCATATACAGCAATAGAACTCTGGCCCACAGCTGGCAGCAACCTGCCCAGGACAGCAACCTATTATCTCCAGTAATGAGCCCAAGCATCTAGTCTTCTATCTATAAATCTGATATTAGGGAGTCATAGCACTACCTCCAGCAACCAGTCCAGGAAGCCAAACAATAACCCAAGTAATAAGTGGCCCCTTATGACCAAGATTTGATTAATGCCTGAGAGCTTCCCTAATTCGGTTCTTGCTTCCGACTTAGTTTCAACCAGAGAAAATCAAGTATTCTTGCTAACCAGTTACAGAGAAGGGGTCACTCCTACTTAGTTGTCCCACTTACATACCAACAACTTCTATCAGGAAACACTTTTTCTCCACTCTAAAATAAAATCTTCCCAGTCCTCTGCCTGCCCTCCAGTCTCCGCCCAGAAGCTGGAATGGTGGCTGACCCCTTCAGAGCAAGCTGTGAATAAGCAGCCTTGCCTGTTCTCATTTGATTGGTCTTCATTTATTTCCATACAACTTGCAACACAGAAAGGCAAGTGAGGCTCAGTGTTCTTAACTGTTATTTTGATGAAGGGGGAGTCATCAGCAAGATAAACACATAAATCAATATTTGCCAGCACATTCTTCAAACCAATCATTCTGCAAGATGGAAATAGGTGGTGTATGTGAACAGATTCTCTAGTTCCACAGATTTGGGAATTGCCAGGTTAAGTAAAGTAAAAGGGAATTTTCTTGTACTGTGGGACTCTTGGAGCATGTTCCATGCTAAGAGGTTGTAAATTGCTGAGAGGTGGATATTATGATCTTTCCAAAAGTAATCAAGTGAAGCACTGGTTTTTCATGAAAACAAACAAACCACACTTGGAAATGCTGATCTGGAAGATTCTGAAAATCACTCTAGCTCTAAAGTCTTCTAAACTTGCAGATTTATGGGCACTATGACCTAAAACAGCACATGGTGGGACATAACATGATAGTCTCTGTGTGACACTCAGGAAAGGTACAATTAAAATATTACCAGAGCTAGAGATCTGATATGGGAGGATTTTGGTCAACCATCTGTTTCATTGATTCTTCTAGTTATTCTGCACTTTGAAAGAACAAGAATGATTCCTTCTTTCATCAAATATTAATATATGTTCTTGGCCTAACTAGACCCACCTCTTAATCAGAATTGATCAAAAAACAAAGGCTGGATAGAAAAGAAGTAGGTCAGGAAGTGTTTCCTGTACAGTCCTAGAAATGTTTGGCTTCCCTGTCTCAGGCCCATGATAAAAGACATGCCACATGTGGACATCCTTCTACTCTGTGCTTCCAATATGCCGGACTAGGAAAGGCCTAAGGGCACAGAGAAGAACCAAGTTTCTGTAGTGGATGAGGACCAAGTTTGGATCTTTTCCATATTGCCAAAGATACAGAATCAAACACGTGCACTTCTGATGTTCCTAAAATCTACCCATCCGCTCCTTCCTAAGAAACTTCCTGTCCTGGAGTACACACGAGTTGGGATCCTCCTAGCCTGGGGACTGAGGCCACGTCTTTTCACATCCACGGTAAGTTGTGATGTGTCAGAGAGAGGTCTGGGTGGATAGTGAGACAGAAGCAGGTTGTTTGTCAGTGGGGTGGAGGCTGCCCCATCCTCTGGTGCTGTCTCACACATCCTTTACAAGGCATTTTACACGTGCAAGGGAAGTGCTTCCCAGCAAATAATGTGGAAATGAGAAAATGAGATTCCCTAACACTAGAGATGTAGGCTTCAAGGGTAAGCCCAGAGACAAACACTGTGTGTGTGTGTGTGTGTGTGTGTGTGTGTGTGTGTGTGTGAAGTCTTTCAGAGAGAAACTGATTTCAAGCAGGTTTACTTTTGGTAAATAAACATATTTATTTGTTTTCTTTCTTGCCCTCCCTCTTTTTCCTATAGAGCAACACTATTTGTTAGTTCAACTGTTCATAATTTTTTTCTTCCTTGGTATATTTATTAATATAAGAAACATATATCTCACTATGTATCAGGAACTGTTCTAAAAATTTCACAAATGTTAACTTATCTCTTCTTTATCGGTCCTACTAGGAAGACAGTATTATAATTATCTGTACAGTTGAAAAAACTGAGCAACAGAGAAGTTAAGTAATCTTTCTAAGAACACACAGCCACTGCAGAGTTGAGCACAGTTGTCAGGCTCCAGTGCTCATGCTATAACCTCTCTGTACTCTGCTTCAGACAGACCTACTTCTAATACTGTTTATGTTTAAACTAAGTTTTTGGATATAACTGGATATCTGAATGAGACTTACCCTTAGCAAAATCCATTCTTTAGAAAAGGAAGGAAAAATTAAAGAAAGGTACAGAATAGAAAAGACATAGAATGAGGAAGGGAGAGAAGTAATGAAGAAATGAGCAAAGCCAGCAATGGAATTGAGCTCATGTCCAGTATTCGAGCAAGTGATGCTGAGTTTTTGGTTGATCAGCTGCCACTTATGGGTCTTTGGAACACAGTGAAACGTCTTCTCTGGGCCAAGAGGAACCAATGGGGGTATTCAGAGGCACAGAAAGGAGAAGCAGCCCCTGAGGATCCTGCCTCTTCCAACTATTCCACACCACAGTCCCTAAAGAGCTCTGGGAGGAACAGCCCTGGCTCAAACCAGCATGGGGTTGTGATCTCCACCTTTCAAAGAGAGCCAGCTTTGTCTGAGCTCGAACATCTAGAGAGCAGCAGAGTGAGGGCTCAAACCAGGGGCATGAGACAGCAGTGCTTGATCATTTTCTGCTCCCTCACCCTGCTCCATGAGGCTTCCCAGGGAACCCAGTGGGTGCCAGTGACAAATGTTTAGGCTACGGCGCAGTCTACCTTCTCTCTCCTCTACTGAGACCTGGTCACCTCCTCAATCCACCCCGAGCTCTGAACTCTTACACTATTATCCCATTTGTTTTCAAAGTGCCCCTATGAGACTAGCAGAGCAAGAAAGGTAGTATTATGACCATTTTCAGATGATGAGATAATATTGACAATTTTATGGACGAATAATCCTACCAGTGCTCAGTGTTAAAACCAAGCTTTTAGCAATGAAATCGCTGCTTCAAAATCCAAACAAATGAGTTCAAGGGTCTGGATTTTTATGAAACTATAGGGAGCTATCTCATTTTTGCAGGTTAAATAAGGTCTTGATGGTGGGTGTGGTGCGTTAACAGATAATTAAAGAGGTTGATGGGTTAAGTCTCAGCACTATGAAGCTACCTGCAGCCACTGTAACACAAGTTCGAACCCCAGCCAGGGAGCTTCCCACATGGCGCAGCAGACCTCTCCTGTCTCTTCTGCAGTTCCCCTCAGCAGTGTATTTCAATAAATCCACCTCTTCTGCTCTCCACTCTGTCTCTGGTGAATCTGCTCACTGCCCTTCCCCACACCTCTGGTCTACACCTCAGTTCTTGAATGCAAAAATAAATAAATCTTTAAAAAATATAAAGAGGAGTGAACCTGTACCTCTTGATTACATGCAGTGTTGTCAACCACAATTACCTCCACAAAAAAAGAATATGAGGAAACATTGAAAAAAGAATTTTTTTCATTTAAAAGTAACAAATCAATCGATACATAAAGAAGTAAGTAAGTAAATAAAATCAAACTTGACACTTACCAGTCAGGAAGTCAGGGTCCGGGGTGGGCTCCGAGATTTCCTCTAGGCACTGATTCTCCAAGGGGACCGTGGCCACCACAAGACCATCTGGCAGCTGCTGGTCTAACCCTCGAGCAAAGTTGTTTTGCCTGGAAACAGAGGCTGATTTTCAGCTGAACCCCACTCATCAGGCAACCTACATTTCAATTCAATGAAAACATTCTTCCCGAACCAAAAAGTTCTCCTCCCTCTGGCCCCCATCTGATGTACGTGTCTGGAGTAAGACATAGGGCTGAGAGGCAAGGTGGGAACTGGGGGAGATAAGAAAATGAGCCCCCAGAAAAGGTCTATACAAAGGTTGAATTTTCTTTTCCCATTCTCCTCCCTGTCCCTGCTCCCTGACCTCCCTCCACAAGATCTGAACAAAGTTCTCATTTCTAGATTGCAGTGAAGACTCAGCCACACAAGATTAGTTATGACACCTCACTGCCTGCCTTTGGCAAACAAAGGGAATATATTAGTAAAGTCTCCTGCGTGTACCATAAAAAGCAATCAACTCCAAGAACTGGCTCAAACATTTACTGTTTCCTGCTAAGAGTCTAGACCCAAGTTGCTATCAACTTCTGGTCCATATTATAATACTTTCATCATTATCATCATCATCATCATCTCCCAGAAAGTATGGGTTAAGGAGAAGATGTATACAAATAGCCTAAGAGAGAACAGGGACATGGGTCAAATGGGGAATCTCCTACAAATATTTTAAATCAATGGCTTGAAGTGTTTTGTTCTCGGGATCTCTTTATAATTTTAAAAATAATTGAATGCCCCAAGTGGCTTTTGTTAATGTGAATTGTATCTATCAGGCTTACCATATAAAAAATCAAAAGGGGAAATTTTAAAAATATATACTAATCCATTTAAAATAATAATGAGCCTATTAAATATTCACATTATATATGTGTTACATATAATAAGAGAAATGAAATTACTTTATCATTTTTGCAAAATGTTTAAATATCTTACTGAATAGAAGACAGCTGAGTTCTTACTGAATAGAAGACAGCTGCATTCAACTCACTGTACCATATTGTTTGGGTTGAAGTATAGGAAGGAAATCCTGCCTCTCTGTTGTTGGAAAAGGCATGACCTTGAGCATTCCATGAAAAAGTCTCAGGGACTCTCAGGGATCCTTGGACCATATTTAAGGCTGCTATTCTAGACTCACCCATACAATGCCTCTTCTACTCTGAGGGAACACAGAACCTAAGCATTTGGGTTGTGTGCACAGAAAATCTTGCAGTCCTTGTCTGGGTAAGTTTCATCTATATCTAAGTCCCTGTTCATCGAGAGGAAGCACAGTTCTTGGATTCTGGAAGGAAGAATGCAGACTTGGAGAAGACCCTTGGAGACAACATAACCTTTCCTTTGGGTATCATATTTACGTTGCTCTAAGATATAAAATTATGCTTAGTTTAAAACCTTCAGGGAAAAGGAGCCATCAAGAACCCTAAATCGGGCCTCCCTGGTGGCACAGCGGTTAAGCGCTGTGCTGTGGAGCTGTCGGAGATTCCCACATGGCACGGCAGACCTCTCCTGCCTCGCCCGCTGCTCCCCTCAGCAGTGTGCTTCCGTCGATCTGCCTGTGCTGCTCCCCACTCTGTCTCTGGTGAACCCTCTCACCGCCCCACACCTCTGGCCTGTACCCCAGCTTGTATGCATAAACAAACAAATCTTTATTAAAAAAAAAAAAGAACCCTAAATAATCAGCTCTATGAGTTTCACCTGAATGTTCCTTTCAGTACTTGTCCAGCAGCCACTTCCTTGGAATGGTTGTTGTAACCAAAAAACATCTCTCCAAAGAGGGTCTGGTTCATGGGAAGCTCCCTGATCTCCCCACAGTCACTTCCTTCTGGGCACGTCTCCGCAATGAGTTGACAAGAACGTCCATCCACACCAAGCTTGTAATCCTCAATGCACCTAAGGCAGAGGAAAACTCAGATAAGAAGTTATTCCATTAATGAGCTATGTGGTCAAGATAACCCAACATAGTGGGAAGAAAGGCTTTCGGGAGAATGCTGGATGGCCAAAGATTATGAGCAGCCTAATTTGATTTCATCTTCTTCAACTCAGTTTCTTAACACTTTTTGCTCCGCTCACGTATCCACGTATTCACGTGTTCATCTAGTCTCCGGTTTTTCACGCCACGGTGAATTGATTTGGAACTATTAGGAGCTATTTCTTTGATCGTACTCAGTCTAGAAGCTTTAATCTCTATGCATTTAAAATTTCATTAAAATAAAAAAATAAAATTTCATTAAAATATATCCAGTAGTTCAGGAGCTGTGTGTGTTTTATTGAATGCTTATACCATTCATGCGGTGGCACAGAAAATAGCCGGCACAAGAATTGTTAAGCTTATAAACCAAGCCTCCTTCCATGATGTGATCCTGTAGAATCTACCACATTTTTCTTCATAGATAAGTGCTTTCAGAACTTTGGGGAGTTCTCTCTTCTAATAAGTATATGATTTCCCAGGTAGGTCAGGGCATGAATCACTTAAGATAAGCTTATAAATCAATTAAGACATTTAAATTCAAGATATTCTAGAATGTTTCTCTAGAATCATCCATATGGCCAGAACCTGCATTTCTTTGGAGTGTAATTAGGCCACAAACAGAATGACAACACGTTTAAGAAATTAATAACTCTCTTATCTGGCCCTGTGACAAGTCAACTAAGAAATTAGAAAGATTGATCATCTTCCTGCTGTATTCTGTTCAAGTGTATCCAAACACAAGATCACCTCATATTAACTCCCCCTCCATTTAGAGTAACTTTCCTGAACTAAATAGACCTCGGGCACTCAGTGTGAATACCTCCCTGGTGTCCTCCACATTAACCATGTACAGTTACTCTAATGGAAGAGCAGTAATAATGTTGGTAAGCATGGGTCAATGAACTATAAGTCATTCAATGGACCCTTTTTGTCGTTATACTGAAAAGAATATAATTTGTTAGCTCAAGTAAGAACTATTTTGATAAAACTGTCATTTACAAAAGAATATTGATTTAATTTGGGTCTCTCCTTAGAAACATACCAGATCTAAAATTTATATAGATGTCCATGACATTAAAACATATCATTTATTACCATCTACAGTAATTGTCATAATAAGATAAAGACCTCTGTTCTCTGTAGAAGAACAAATAATCATAGTTTTAAGTTGTGGAAGCAGTATTGTGATGGCAGTGGCACTGCCCTTTCCTTGGTGATTTCGGGTCAGTTCATTGAGCTCTGTGAGCTTCAGTTTCCACATCTGTAAAAACAGAACAAATAGCAGCTGCTTCCCCTAATTGTTGAGAAGATTGAGATCCTGAATGTAAAGGACTTATGTTGTGTGGAGCACACAGTAGGTACTCATTAAATGCTACTACATAATAATGAGCAGAGATATGAATGAGGTCCATGTTAACGTGACTTTAACTCACTCATTAGGGTCACTAGTACAGCTCTTTGTTTTCTTCATTTCCGTATTTGTGTAAACGGGTATGAATAGAATGCTTTAACTATAAGTGCATGTGATTTGATCTTTATATAAGAACCTCAAATCAAAGATTTTGTGGGAAAGTGGGGGGCAGGCTATGTATAGTGTCTTAGAGACTGCTAAACATACATGTGTACCTAATTCTGATTATAATAGGAAAGAGAATCCAGTGAGGGAACTACTGTATTAGTCCAGACAATAGATATGACTTGAGACCCAAAAGGATCAATGGCACTAGCTTAGGTCCGGGATAAGAAAAAGTGTCTCCCTCCTCAAGCACAGCAGTGTTTCTGGAAAGAATCTTGAAGCTGGCTGGCTTCTGCTCAGTACACCCGACAGCTTTCCTTTCACACTGCCTGGTCTCCCCGGTTCTTTGTGTTCATGGCATGTGTCCTATAGTGAGCTCCTTTGAGGACAGGGGCCAGGTCTCATTCCCGCTGTCTCTCCTGTACTGATGTGTAAGGAGGTCCTCTGAATAAGTGAGTACTCGATACATGTTTATTAAGTAAATAAATCTGTGTAACTTTTGCTAAAAGTTTACCTCTATTAATTGAAGTGGGTCAACCATAATAACATTACAGAGATGTGAAAATTTAGAGCAAGCTTCCATTTATGAAACAGTATTATATAAAAAAACTGAATATGAAAATTGCTCACTTGCAAAGAAATAAAATAAAATGAAGTACAATAAAAAAGCATTCCCACTCCACTGAATAATTTCTTTCCTGATTATTCAGCAGGCACTGGCTTTTAGCAACAATCTGGCATAACTTTATTATTAGGAGCATTGATTATCATTGCAAGCCTATCAGATTGTGAGATCCTCGAGGGCAAGAGCTACTCACCATTCATTTCTGTGGTCTAGTGGCCAGGGTAATAACTGACCTAACAGAGGGGCATTCCCTGAGCAACAGGAAGGGCGAGGGAAGGTCAAAGAGAAGGAGGAGGGGAGAGAGGGAAGTGGGAGTAATGGGAAAAGGCTATACAAGCAAACTATGGGGGTAGAAGAATGGGCCAAATCGTTATTTGCTTTATAAATATGTCATGGAACTATCTCAAATATAAATCTAGTCAGGAAATTATACTTTCAGGAAACTGAAGATTTTGAATTTGATTTTATCCAGGAGGGCTTGTATTCTAGGCCTTGTAATCTTCCCATTTAACAGCTCTGCTCTTGAGGGAATCCCTTAACCTATATGTACAATAGTTTTCTCATCTGTAAAATGGGTGGCATTGAATGCCTGGTTCCCGCATGGGCTTATTCTGACAAACAAATAGATGCAGCAGGGAAAAATCGTTAAAAGGCTCTTGAATTACATGAAGGGATTCCTGCATCTGAGGGGGGTGGTTGTACAAAATGTTGGGGTTTAGGGGAAGAAGAATTTATGCTTCCAGGCCTCCAAACACTTGCTCTCCATTTCTTTGATAATTAACCAGTTTAGAACAATCTTTCCCAACCTTTTGAACCATGGAGTCCTTTTGTCACAAAATACCTAATTAACCTAGGTCGACAAAACATAGTTTGGGAAATTCTGGTTTAAGTTGGTAATGATTTAGGAAAATCCTGCTGTTTTGTTTCCTCAGTTGGGGAGGTGAGACTAGATTTTCCCTAAGGGTGACTTTAAAAGTGCTTCTCTTCCAGTCCTGCAGGCTCCTTCCTCAGACCCTAAGGGCTGGCCTCGGGTGCCCAGTTTATTCAGATGGGCTTTCGCGGCTTTAGCATCCCCGGAAGCCAACTGAACTCACCCACAGAACATGAGGATGTTGTACAAGGCGGGGTCTTCTGGGAAGGGCGCCATCTGCTGGAGACACAGCTGCTCGCAGCCGCCGTTGAAGCCGTCTGAGCAGTCCACCCCGATGTGGCGGTCATAGCAGCCAGAGCTGTCCTTCATGGGACTGAGTCCGGATGGGCACTGACACAATCAGCAAGCATACACACAGGGAGGTGAGTCAGGGCCCGAGTTCTCTGGGAACCATAATGTAACCACTGACACCTATTTTTAGCACTCATCCTGGAAACCATTAACATTGGCAAGTAATATGCAAATTCCCATTGTTCGGACTCCCTTTAAAGGTAAGTGACCTTTTTTTGACATCTTCTTTCTTCTCTTTGGGCACAGATCACACACATTTGCATTAAAGCTGATTCCTTCAAACAGACTGGAAGAAAGCCCTGTAGCAAGAAGGAGGGAGGTGTGCTGGTCTCCCCACTGGGCTTTGGACTGGCAGAAGTGCAGAAGTCATGGGCCAGAATTAAAATGCATTAGCAGAGGTTCCTTTAGGCTAACAAGAAGGAGTGCTGTGATTTGGACTAAGTATTAATAGCCCCCCCTTTTTTTTAATGGCCAAAGCACCTTGTTAATGTTGGTACCAGACAACAGTGTTGGAGGGAATGGACAAGCCAGGGCTTGGAGCCCAAAGACGGCAGTAGATTGCTCTGTGACTTCTCAGGGAGGTTTGACTGATCTTGCTCATCATGGCAGTGGTCGTGCTCTTGACCTTACCTATCAAAGGTTCCCTGTGGACACTGCACAGACAGGCACCTACACATGAACACCCACAGGTACTGCACTTGGGTTGGGTTTCATCCCAGTTCCCTGGACACTCTTAACATGAAACATTTAACTTTTCTGCACTGCCATATCCTCAATAAACCCCATAAGAATATCTGCAAAGGAGATAATCCATAAGGGGTGTCAGCCAGAGCCCAGGAAAGACCAGGGGGCTTGAGTGCTGGGTGAGCAGGAGGGCTCAGGGGTCCCCTCCAAAGCAAGGCAGAAGCTCTTATTCATTTAATCCTCACAACAGGGCCTCCCTGGTGGCGCAGCGGCTGAGTGCTGCGCTGTGGAGCTGTCAGCAGCAGCGATGCGAGTTCGACGCCCAGCCGGGGAGATTCCCACATGGCGCGGCAGACCTCTCCTGCCTCACCCGCTGCTCCCCTCAGCAGTGTGTTTCCGTCTATCTGCCTGTTCTGTTCCCCACTCTGTCTCTGGTGAACCCTCTCGCCGCCCCACGCCTCTGGTCTATACCCCAGCTTGTATGGATAAATAAATAAATCTTAAAAAAAAATAATAATCCTCACAACATCCCCCTTGAGGTAAGTAAAGCAGATCCTTGAATAACATCATTTACTTCAATGTCATTTCATTATGGAAAAAAAAATTCCAGGAGGATATGGAGCTAAATCAAGTTATTTGAGGACTTTTGTTATAGGTTGTTGTGTAAAGTCAGTTTCTAAGAACCTATCATTGACTTTAAGTGAGGACTTATTGTGGTGTGATCACCCCCATTTTATATACGGAGAAACCCGAGCACAGAGAGCTTAACTTCCCAGCGTGACATGGCTGACCCCAGCAGCACCACATGGGAACTCGGGTAGGCTGGCCGTGGGGTCCGTGAGTCAGCTGCTCCGTCAGGAGCTTCCGCCATGATCATGCTCTCCCACAACAGCTTCTGTTTACTGAACCCTTCCTAGCAGCTAGGGCTGCTTTACGTATGGCATCTCACAGTACCCTGTATTATCCTCATTTAATCGATGAGGCAACCATTTATATTGCCAATTAAGCCATGGATTCTCTGCGCTGGACTCCTAAAAGGTAAAGAATATTTTGTGTATGTGGCCATCCTATTTTTTTCTATCACTGTAACAGATACTGTACTTTTGCAGGAGAGACAATTCTCTTTAACAGGCAGGAAGGAGACAAGAATTTGCCCAGGGTCAAGTAGCTGGAGTGGCAAATGCTGGGGGGGGTCTGTCTAGATCTGACTCCGGCATCTGGGCTTTTAATGACTGTGGTTCACACATACTGTCAGCTAGCTTGCCTGTTCCTCCAAGACCCAGACCAAAACTTTCAAAACTTGGTGGAGTTTGTGTTGAACACCTCCCCCTTCCATTTCTTTAGCTGCCAAGCACCTTGGCCCAGCATCGCAGAGCTGCTGCAGGTGTGTTTCTGAAAACCCACCTCTCCTCCCCCTCTGCTTCCCAATGGAAGCTCACAGCAGGATGTGCACTGTTTAGCTGACACTAATTCTGCAATTTCCCAAACAAATGGCCCCCCTGTGGGCCTGCCAGGCTCCCAACCTCGTCCATCCCCCTTTCGTGCCATGCAGCCAGCTGGAGCGCTGGAAGGTGACAGCATTTAAAGAAGTATCCAAGGGCTGCCCCACGCTGTGCAAACCCAGATGTTCCAGATGATGGTAAACAAGCAAATGAGGCAGCTGAGGATTGCACCCCATGTTTTCTGAGCCCCCCCACCCATCCTCTTCCTTGGTCACCCAGCTGTTCAGCCAGATGTGCCACCAGAAGGGAGCTGGCTTCACCATTGTGAGGCTGCCCAGGCGTGGATGTGGCTATTGAAACACAAAAGTTTGATTGGAATTACATGGGAGCCCTGGTTGCCATTAGTTCTATTTTCCCCCTTCTACAGAGTTGTAAAAAGCCATCAAGTAGAGACAAAGCCAGTCCTCCTATTACTCCTGCCTCAGGTGGCCTCAGCCTGCCCTGAGTTGGCTATGTCAGTGGCCATCCAGGACCCCCGTCTTCCCAACTACCTGCTTTTTTTTTTTAACCAAGAATGCCCATTAAGTATGGTTTTGACAAAGATTCAACAGATACAACACCAGCAGGCTTTGTTCCAGAATTCTGAAACTTGGCAATTCACATCGTGCCTGGACCTGATGTCTAGATGACCACTGGTGTCCCAAATTGGACCATCTCATATTTACACTCTCCTAGGAGGTTTGGAGAGATGGGACTTAGCTGCCTCATCCAAGCTGGATTTCTTTGCCTTATAAACAAAGCTAAAGATAATAGTAACGATCAGAAATCAAGCAATTCTACCTGCTAGACAATCTACACATAATATCTTCAACCCCAGCAACAAAGGGAGACTTTCCCCACTTTGTTTTACAGATGAGCAAACTCAGAAAGATTAAGTCATACTTTGCTAGAGGTCACAGAGGTGAAAAAATGAGAGAATCAGACTTTGGACCTACATCTGTCTGACCCCATAGTTCAAGTGTGAGCCTTCCATGCTGCTTCTCAAGTGTGAGAAAACCTAGATTAATTGAAATCCCGAAAGAAATCAAGTCAGTGTGTCAACAAAGCAAAGCAATCCTGTAGATTTGTCTGTTTTAAGCAACTCCCAGAGTACATTCTAGGATCAATTATAGATTTGAAGTTTCAGTCACTATTTCCCCCTCTCTCTCCCCCCAACCCCCCTACACACACACTCACACACAAACCTCACATTATGCACGCAAATGCAAATAGTCATAGGGCAACACACTGCAAACTGCCCAGCGCAGTGACCTTGAAAGCAAGACAATATCCCCAATCATAAAAAAGATGTAATTATCTTTACTGCACCATTACTTACTTGGGCTGCAGTTCAGAGTAAAACATTTGTGGAAGATTTCCAGAAGAAAAGGAACCAAAAATAGTTTTCTTTTTAACCCTTGTGGAACTAGAACATACATTCCCCAAAGAGTTGAGTTAATCAAGTATCCCAGGATATAGTTTTTGTTTATTTTTGCTTGTATGTTCCTGATGCTGTTATGGTCACTTTCTGGGTGCTTCAAAATCATTACATACAGAAAAACTACAGGTTCCAAACCATGCCCTCTTCCTAGAAGTGCTTGCAACCAGAGTCCAGATGTCAGGAGAGAGATTCTGCCACCAGGAGGCGCTGGCATTTTCACTTTGCAAGCACTGGTCCTTCTCTTCTCCTGGCTTGTGGACAACCTCTCCATTTGTCCCGTAAAAGAGAACTTTATAGGACTGAGCCCCAAGGTCAGACATTAACCCCTCTTGCATAGGTTACATCTAGCAGTCCCATGGCCTTTATAAACTACAAGCTTAAGAAGAAAACTCCATTATTATGGCAACTCTCCCCCCGCATCAAGAAGGTCTAATAAATGAGCTCATATCTCAGTGACCCCTAAAATACACAAGGTTAATCATCTTTCATGAGATGCTCATGGCTCCTTGACTTATTACTGGTCTAAGGCATAATTTGCTAATGAAATTAAAATGATTTCCCCCATACAATGCCTTTTCTTCAACATCTTTCCCCCTTTTTTCCCACCAATGATTTTTGGTTGATTAATTACTTCAGAGTCTAGTCAAATCTCACTAAGCCTGAGACACACACACCTCAGTTGCATGGAGTGGATGCTCTGTTAGGGTGTGAATGTGAGTGATGGGCAGGTGAGCTTGTTCAGGGCCCCCAGGAGACAAGGAATGACTTCCTGCCCCTGAGCCTGCCTCACCTTATCTGGATGATTCATAAGACATGCAGCCAAATTCCTACTTAAAATAAGTTCTCTTTTACTGCATGGCAGTCTTATTACTCCTTTCCCAAATAATGATCTCCCTGACTTTTTGAAGGGCTCTGACATGCAAGCCCAAGTCACACAGGACTTCTCCCAAGGGGGTAAAAAATTGATGGAATGGAATCAAATTTATATTTCAGCTGCCTGCCCCCATTTCTTAGATAGCCTCAGAGGTATACTTCTCTGCTCCCTTTCTGAAAAGAGAAAGAGACGGGGTCATCTGTAGTGGTCTCTGCACATCTGCGCTCCAGTGGAGGGAAATGACACATATCCTGGGAAACCACTGTGGATAGTGCACAGAGAAGCGATAGGGTCACTGGGTAATCAAAGCTCATTAGGACATAATGCTCTGGTGAGGAAGATAAAATATTTGGTACACGAGAAAGAGTGGTAGCCGACCTCACTCCTTGAAGGCTGCCCTCTGCTTGTCTAAGTACATGCACACATGTGCCTCACAAGACAAAGGCATTTTGGGGGTGGGGGTGGTGGGATGCTTTCAGGATGAATGTGATAATGATGGAGAATTAAAGTATGGGCTTTCCTTTTATTTTTTAAAAAATATCATAAGTCATTTTCAAACTGCCAATGTTTATATTAAACCTCAATATGTAGGTTGCTGAGAGTGGAGATGCCCTGGTTTCAGTTGGGAGTGGGGAGACTGGAGCCCTGGTTACCAAGTCTCTTCCAATTCTCACTGCCATCTCCCCCAGGACTATCAGTGACATAATCCCCAAAACCTGTGAACCTGTCACCTTAGATGACAAAAGGCAGCGTTGTAGATCAAATTAAAGATCTTGAGATGGGAAGATTATCCTGGATTATCCAGGTGAGCCAGTGTAATCACACGAGTCCTTAAAAGTGGGGGAAGGAAGCAGTATTAAAGAAGAATGGTCAGGAAAATGCAATGTAGGTGATTTTAAAGATGAGATAAGATACGGTGAGCGAAAATGTGGGCACCCTAAAAAGCAAGACAATAGATTTGGCCCTCATGCCTCCAGAAAGTTCCACAACACTGCCAGCACCTTGATTTCAGCCCAGTGAGCCCTGTATTGGATTATCATTTATCGAACTGTAAGATAATAAACGTGTGTTGCTTTATGCCACTAGATCTGTTGCAATAGCAATTGGAAACTAACACAGTAACTTTTTTATTTTTTTTTAAGATTTATTTATTTATACATACAAGCTGGGGTACAGGCCAAAGGCGTGGGGCAGCGAGAGGCTTCACCACAGACAGAGTGGGGAGCAGAACAGGCAGATCAGAAATACACTGCTGAGGGGAGCAGCAGGCGAGGCAGGAGAGGTCCGCCGCACCGTGTGGGATTCTCCCTGGCCGGGCATCGAACTCGCATTGCTTGCTGCCGACAGCTCCACAGTGCAGCGCTCAACCGCTGCACCACCAGGGAGGCCCCCTAACACAGTAACTTTTGAAGGATCCCACCCACGGAGCTCCCCAGAGAATCAACTGCTGCTGGCTCCTTGTGGGCCTTCCAGGTAGGGACCGCTGCTCCCACTGAGGCACAGTAAGGACAGGGGCAGACCAGACATGGGGTGGCGCTAGCTGCCTTCTGTTCTGGAAGCCTCCCCAGGGTCAGCATCCTGCCGTGGAGAGTGGTCAGGTTTGATTGTGACTGGTCTGTGCCTTTCATGGGAATTTGTTTCTTGTCCTCAGAGATGGAGAGGGAGACTATACAAACAATAGGGCAATTAACTGGGAAGCAATTAAGCCTGGGGGAGTTCAGGCACGTCTGAGAAATGTGCCCTGTCTTCCTAGAAAGAAAGGAGATTGGACAGGTCAGTGGGCCAACCCCATCTGTCTAGCTTGAATTCAATCAGGGAAATAGAGGGGTACACTCTCTGTCTTTTCCCACATTTCCACCTCTTTCCTGGGTCCCTTAGGGCCAGCGTGTTCTAAATTCCTTGTCTCCCTCTTCGTCCATGAACATATGCTTTTCTTGGAAGCCTTTCAGCCTCTGAAGATATGAAGGTCAAAGTTTATGTGGGCAGGAAGATGGCAGCCCAGTTCTTCCCAAACTGCAGTTAGTACAGCTGATACTTCTGTTCCTGACCCTCCTGCAGAGGACGGGGGGGTCCACTCTGCCACCACACCCAGACTTTGGGGTGGTACTGATGCTCACAGAGTTAGATCAGGCTCAAAGTAAAGTACTGCTTTTCCCAGGGGCTAACAGGGGTTACAATGTGGTACCTTAGCTCTCAATCCATCAGTCTTCCTGCGTCAAAGCCAGTGAGAAAGTCAACGGAATGGACTGCCAGTCCTTTGACCCCCTCCTCCCTCCAGAAGCCACTCAGACCAGTGACTTCAAAGTATTATGCTAATACCAAGCAGTGGTATAATTGGGTGACTTTCTGCTGTGGCTCCCACACTGTAATGCAGTCTTATTGCAAATGCATATTCATCGGAACTATTCCTGCTAGCTCTGTCTCACAGATCACAGTTAAAAGTACAAAAATACATCAGCATGGCTATATGCCAAGCACAAGGGGCTAGGATCACCAACAGAAGGTATTTGACAGGCAAACCCTGAGGGCACAGAAAAGGGGCAGAACAGTGGGAAGAGATGACAGATCCCGGAGTCTGTGTGTGAATGGGAATCCGCCCTAATTCGTGTTGGGTGACAGGGTGGGGGTGGGGAGGGATGAGCACACTTGGTGGTTCAGTACTTAGAATGACCCTGAGAGAGTAATGAGGAATGAAATGTTGAATCTGGTTGAAGAAATAATGCAGGGATGAAGAAAAGCAGGTTGAATCGTAAAAAAGAAGACAAAAGGCATCTCAGCTGGGAGCTCCATTGAAATTGTCTCCTGGAGCACCCAGGTGGGAAGCTCATTGTCTAAGACACCTGAAGGGGGCCAGCCAAAGGGGGCGTTTACTGTAGGACATCCCTGTGCCCCGGCTGCCTCAGAACATGGGCGCTCTAGAGCCCCTCTTTGCTTTTCCTGAGAGGCCACTTTCTCTGCTTTCCCTCCTTTTTAGATATATTTTTACATTGTTTTTCATTTCTGTACAATTTTTGATTTCTCCTCTTAGATGTTGTCCCCATAAAATTTCCACCACCAAGACACCCTGAACCATCACCATAGACTCTTCTGCTCTTCTCCCCCGTTTTGGTCCCTCTTCCTCCCTCTCCCCGATGAATGTCTCCGATTTGTAGTCTGCCTGCTGGTTTTGTCTCTGCTTTCCCCTCCTTTGATGGCCCTGCCAGTTTCTCAGTCTAACTGCCCCTCCAGTCTCTCTCTCTCTCCCTATTCATAGTCTCTGCTTTCTCAACTGAATTAGGCTCCTGTCTCTGCTGCCTAATCTGTGAAAGTCTGAGGAGCCTCAGGGCTGAGAGAACCCCACCCTGGGTCCCAGGTATGCATCCTCTTTGGTGGAGAGCAGCTTCCCAGACAGAACAGGGGCTGGAAGATGAGGAGGGCATGTGCAAAATGACACTGACTCAGCATCCTCACTGCTTGCCCCTGCTCTGGGCCCCCTTACAAGAGTGAAGCCATCAGACAGGGAAGAAGATGGGGCACCATATCCTCCCAGAGCTGGGAGCTCCGGCCCAGCGCAGGGACACTGCAGAACTGCGACTCGATGAGTCAGCTCTCCCTCTCCATTATGCCAGCCTTAGGCCAGGCTTCCCTGCCTTCATTCTGTGCCCCATCCCTCTCCGCTCTGAGGACTCTATCATTAAGAGGGGAGAGCTGGAAACACAGTCATGTTGATGGACATGAAAATGATCAATACGAAGACACCAGTAGCCAATGGTTCCAGCTGGCCCTGCCGCCATGTCTCTGTGGATTCAGTTCATTCTAATATCCATGGCATGGGGTATATCTTAGTTCACTTTAGCCCAAATAGAGTTTCTGGTTAAAAATTTTCTGTTACTTTAAAGGTGGTCAATATCATCTAAACCCTACCAAAGTAAAGTTCTCCTTTGGTGAAGCAGGACATCATTGTCATGGTCTGAAAAGGCACATTTCTATTTATTTATTTAACCATTTCTGAAGTAACTTACTTCTTTCATCATTCTGGCCTTATTTAGGTGACTCCTAAAAATTCCTATTATAGTCAATATAATTTGGCTATAGCCATAGGTGGGTTTTGTTAACATTTTCTATTAGAGTAAATAGTCAATTTTCTATTAGACTCAATATTATTAAAATATTCAGCAATTAATTCATTCTCAATATTTGAGGTATCCTTCACCAACTAGACCACAAGACTGCAAAAAGAAAAGAATTGTGCTATCCAGTCGATGAAATTTCCCTTAGATGGTTACAGTGCATATAGTGGGTGTCTATATATACCGGACAATGATTATAACTAGGGAGTTGTCACTTTGTGTGTGTGTGTTGTGTGTGTGTGTGTGTGTGTGTGCGTGTGTGTGTGTTCAGAAGAACTGGGGTGTAGGCCAGAGGTGCAGGAGCTGAGAGGATTCACCAGAAACAGAGTGGGGAGCAGAACACCAGACAGGAGAGGTCTGCTGTGCCATTTGGTTCAGCTCCCTGGTTGTGGGTCAAACTTCGGCCATAGTGGTAACAGCACTTAGACTTAACCCCTAGGCCACCAGGGAGGTCTGAGTTGTCATTCTCGACCGTATCTTTCAGTCCCAGGATTAGAGGCCATTTCTGTCTATTGACCTGGATTAGGTCTTATGCTGGGTGTCCCCTCCTAAAATTACATAGTTGACAGGGCAGACATACCACACAACCTGTGGAGTCCAGCTTGCGGTCTGAGATACAGCGGAAATTCTTACTGCAGCCTCCATTATCCTTGCTGCAGTCACGAACTGGCCCAAAGGAATCCAAGAGGACCTCCAGGCTGTCGAAGGAGGATGAGGTCATCAGTTCCTCTCTGCAGGAAGAAAGAGCAGGAGGCAGGCAGGAGTCAAGGGGCCTCCAGGAGCAACAGGTAGCACCAATTCTCACATTCCGATCCGGCCAACCGGGGTCTTGTCTCACTCCCTCTTACAAAAATAAAAGATCAAGCATATTCCAGGCCTTGAACTAACAAACAACGGACATTCTCCATATCTGGGAAATAAGCCAAGGGTGTAACGCCTGGTCAAAGAAGGAGGTCTAGACTTGGGCAGGGAAATTCACATTTTATTGCCTGTCAGTCCTTGGAGGATGAGGAAAGTGCTTATAGACTCTCATTTTATGTCCTTTCCAGTGCATGAGTCTTGGGGTGTGCAATGCTGACCCAGATAAAGTGTAGCTCCTGGCACTGCATATGGGGAATTTATAGGCAACCTGCCAGCCTCTGCTTTCTGCTTGTCATGATTCCTTCCCCAGCGCCTTGGACCTGCAGGGAGTTCCCCATCAGCTTTCCAAGCCAAGTGCAGGCTCAGCACCCCGTGGTCAGGCTCACCTGACCTCCACAGCATCCTCCATCACCGTCATGTCCGTCTTACACTTCGCTGATGGGTTGATGGCCAGTTCAGCTGGCGGGATGACAAAGCTCTTGCTGAGGGGCAACCACATGCCCTCCCCGAGGGTGTAGGTAAACCTGTAGAGACACCCAACATAGGTGGTTATGACTGGGGGGAACCTCCCCCACTGTGGGACCAGCATTCTGCTGCCAGTGGCTTCCTTCTCGGTCCCCATGGTCTCTTCAGAAAGGGACTTACTGCCATTGATGAAATGATTGAATCTGGGGGATGCAGAGAGGCCTTCTCCTGCTCACATGGCCAGACAGTTGGAAAACTGATTATGGTTCCCACTCACCAGCTGTGAGAAGTGGTTTTTACCAAGTCAAAATAATGCGAGTTCCAGTTTCCCTCAGATTTGAAGCTGGGCTCCCCCTGTAGATATATTTGGAAGCACTTGAATTGAAGAGACATGCTGGCCTCCCACCATCCCATCCCTCAGTTGCATACCCACAGAGGTAGGGGTGGTTTCTATCTGTGCCCAGAGGAACCCTACCAAGGAAAAGGAAGGAGCAAAGCTCCCCTTTTCTTGTTTCTTGTGATGGAAACAGAAATGACTAAAGCCAGGAACCCACGGGGAGGAGAGAAGCAGGAGGAACAAGACAAACCCAGATGTATTCTCAGCATTCCTACCCATACTGGTAGTTAATATGCTAACCCTTGGGAGACAGGAAGATTTTTTTTTTTTTTCTTATAACAAGGACTAAGAGGGATAAAAGAATCCATCAGCATTTCAAGGGAGAGCTTAAGGAAACCAGGAAAGATTATTTGTTTATTTATTCATTCATTTTATTTCAAAGTCTTTCAAATGTTCTGTGTTCACAGTCAAAAATAGTCTATGGGCTAAAAGCCAGTGTGGGTGGGATATCACGAGGTTGTGGCAGTCTGGTGGCCCCTTCCAACTTAATGCGGAGGGAGGAACAATGGAAGGATGCATACAATTAAACGGAACCCAGCTCTGGCTCCATTAGCATGCTGGTCACAGCACCACTCAGAATGTTGCACGTTTCTCCCCCCTAAACCACATGCTCCCCTCTCTGCTTCCCAGGTTGGCTGAAGTGCTGGAAACCAGATTGATGACATGAGATCTTTTATGAGAAATGCAGCTCTCTCCAGTATGCAGGCCACAGAGGATACCCACTGACCGAGGCCTACGAATTACAAGCAGCTAAGCCAGGCAAAATTCAACCACTCATGGAAAGAGGCCCTTTAGGTGCTAGAGCAACCCGAAGAGAAGAAAGTGGGTGCCAGTTTAACTGCAAGGGATAACCAGGGGAGAGGCCAAATCACAAATCCAATGGATGTGGCCAGAATTTAGGCGATTTCTCCCCAACACCCATCGTTAAGCTTGATCACCTACTTGTCTAACCTGCTGGGCAAATATCTGTATTAAATAGCAATGAAATACAGGTTTCCCCCCTACCCAAAGTAGAGCATTCCTAGGAAATCTTATGTTAGCCCAAATGGAGTAAACTGAGAATGCAATTACCATGAATTTATACGAAAATGTTTGAAACATTATCAGACTTAAAAAATAACCATCAAATCATACCAAATAACATATAAAAGCTAAATTCACACTAACACATAGTGAAGGCAGGAATGATAAGATAAAATACACACACTGTATAAAGTCGTTATGTGGAAGGAACTTGGTGGGGTGCCACTGCCTCTAGAAGGGCTGCCGTAAAACAAACACTGAATGCTTTTAAGAAAAAAGTGAAAATCCTCTTCTGATTTATTTTGGTTAGTGAAAACAGAGACTGATGTCAGTCTTTCATAAAAGTGAAATGCAGTGGCCTAATGTGAACTTTTGAAAAGCTGGGAATACCTCTGAAGGAGGCACTCAACTCTTGCCACCCAAAGGGATATGAGACCAGGGTTGACACTAGGTCTGTACAGGGGGAGCTGCACCAGGTGAAAGAAGAAGAAGGGGGGCATGAGAGGAGACACCCCACTTCATTCTTTTGTGAATAGTTAGCAAAATCAAAGGTATGATATCATCTCTCCCTCTCTCTCTCTCTCTTTCTCTCTCTCTCTCTCTCTCTCTCTCTCTCTCTCACACACACACACACACACACACACACACACACACACACACACACAC
>PVIJ01003885.1:48517-71769 GCA_004024925.1 Scalopus aquaticus | reverse complement strand
GGGCTGGAGGCAACAACATGCAAGTGTTTATGCTCACTCTGCATTTGATAACAGTCATTCTTTAAACAGTGATGTTATAATAAGCATACTGATATGGGAGCACTGCTAATAATACTATATGTTGTTTCAGAGAGAACATACACAAGTTTGAACAGAACTAGGGAGGAGGCAGTTTATTTGGACATTGAGGTGTTTGTTTACTGTTTCGGTTTCAAAATCACAATTTTTGCATTGCTGCAGAGCAATAAATCTACGACCTGTAGCTTATAATTTATGTAACAGATTTTAGGAAATTGTTGGCAGTCCTAGCATATTTCTGACAGTTAATTCTTCTTTCAGAAGAGAGAAATCCATGCCATTCCTTCCCTCCTCTACAAGCAGTAATATTTTGAAGGGAAAAGTAAGCTACATCTCTTCCCAAATGAAACTGTTTAAGGACACCCTGGCCTATGGAACAAAAGTTTGTGTCTCCAGAGGAATTGTTCCCACCCACAGTGGCTTCTTCCTCCACCAAATCCTGCATCACCCTTTGTGCTCCTACAATATAATCTGTAGTTCCAAAAGTTCTAATTTTCTCACCTCTTTGCCTCTGCTCTTAAGATAAAAAAAGATAAAAATTCTTTCTTTCTGAATTTCCTTACCTCTCTTCTTTGCTAGACTCTCACTCATTATAAGACTCTCAAAAAAGCTCTCAAGGGCCTCACAGTCAACCACCCGGCTGAGTAAGGACTCTGCTCTGTGAATGTGATAGCGGTCCTCATCACCCCTAAGATGTTGGATTGTCCCCATCTGCCCATCACCATGTACACAGAAAAATGTGCTTTCTTGGATAGTCCTTGCGTTTCCACTACCTAACACAATTTCTTCCCCAAGAAGGTGATTACAATTATTTATTGACTGATCCATAAATAATTACAGTTTGAAAGGGGATAGAAACTCAACCTTCAAATATGAAGATAGAAGTGGTGGTGAAATTATCCTTCATTTAGAGCAGAATGTGGGTTAACCTCTGAATTTAATGGACTTCATGGTCAAGATGGATGTGTGTTTGATATTGTGAAGAACTTTCTAGGAGCGCTGCAGCTTCTGAGACACTACCACGTTAACAAGAAAAATAGTCTTTCATCTTTGCTGAGTGTCAAGGTGAAACTGCAGGGGAAGCAAAGTCAGGTGTGAGGTGAGACAAAATCTTTAGAGAGAACTCACCAAGGGGGAGGTGCTCTTGAGGCACCTCATTTATCCTCACAACCAACTTCTGACAAATGCTACAAATTTGTCAACTAATATTTTCAGACGTTTAGCAACCTTCCCAAGGTCACCTCTGCACATGTGGGCGATATGGGGGTGGGTCTCCTTCTCAAGGGTGGCTCACAGCAGCTTTCAGCCCAATGCTGGCTCATGCCTATGAAACCCTAAAGTTTCCTTTTATCTGCAAAATCTATTGAGTAACTCCAAAAACCAAATATAGAACAAACTGTCAGAAAAAAGCTGTGTCCTGAAATCTCATCTGTCCCTCATTCATGCAGATTTGGCAGGAACGACTTCAAAAGCTACCACAGAGAAGTTGGGTGAGCATCTGGAATGCTTTTGCAAGTTGGGCTTGCTCTTGTGACAGTTGGTGGTGATCGCCACAGTCGAGAGCTCAGCTGTAGGCAGGGCCCTGCACCCAGCTCTGCTGAACTAGAGCTTGCTTGAAATGACTAATCAGAGGCAAATACACGCCAGAAAGCACTGGACAGAGTGAGCCTCTGTGCTCGTGGTAGTTTGGCATTTACCCTGCAGGTTAAATGCGGGGTAAATAACTCTTGGCCAGCCATCTCTACTCTTTCCCAGAGCAGGCCACTCCCCGATGAGATATTTTTCCCAGGGATGCAGGTACTCACTTGGGAAGGAGGTTTCTTAGGGTCAGATTTGGTCTATGCTACTCTGGCCACAAGAGGGTCAAATGGATAGAATGGACCTGGCCACCATGGAAAGAACAGCTTCAGCACCAGACTGGGCTTGGTGAGAAGACACAGTCCAGATGTTTAGGGTCCTCTCAGGCTCTTTGAGTCTAAGTTGGACCAGTCCCAGGTGGTTTGGCCTTGCAGATGGTCACATTACATCTAGTATATTATAGAAATTTGAGGGAGAAAATCATTGTGGATTGTGCAGGAGAGCAGAGAAACTTTAGAACAGTGTTTCTCAACCCTGCGTACAGAGGACAATGTTTTTAAGAAACACTCATACTCTGGTAATATCTCCCAATTTTTGAATTAATTGACATTACCGGCTTAATTGAACTAATTAATTTGAATTAATTGACTTGGGGTTGGTAAGATTTTTGGCCATTTTTAAAGTTATGGGGATTCTCATGAATGGCCAGGATTAGAGACTGCTTCTTTGGTGAGACCATAAATTCCCAGAAATAAGGCACTTAGCTTAGTCATATTTGTTTGGTCAGATCTACAACATCTAAAACAGTGCTTTGGAGAAGTAGGTGCTCAATAGATGATGGATTTAGCTGAGACTTCATCTAGACCATTAAAATGACTGGTATTTATATTAGGACAATATGCATTATTGTTAGAGTAAAGTTATGAAGAAAAGTACAGAGTGGGGGGAGATAATGGATTAGCTAGAAAATAGATCTAAGAAAGGAAGGAATTATAGGAGAGGAGCAGTTTATGATGAGAGAATTGTACACTGGCATTCAACTGTGGAAAGACTGGAATGTCAGAATTTAAATCTTATTTTGTAGTCCAGGGAAATGGGCAGTGGCTTGGAATTCATCAGGACCCTAAAAACACAAGTAAGCAGAAGTCGCAAGTAAGTAGTCATTAACTTCTTTAAGAAATTAACATCACAGACCAGGTCATAGAATTTTTCAGAATGATCACTAGGCAGTTAGTTTACTCAAATCCCAAGTAGTTTGGATTGAAGTTCTTAATACATAAAATAAGCAGATCACCACCCATTGCTTTCATTTGAGAAACTAGTTGTCATGTTAGGGAACAAAATGACTAATCACTTTTTGAATAACCCATTAACTCCTGAGATAGTTGAATACAGGGGTGAAACCACTGATCAGGGATCAGGGAAGGTAACAGTGAAGAAGTAAAACTTAGTGCCCTGTATGAGAACAGTGAAAACAGTGAGCTTCCCATTTGCCCCCCCACTGTCCACCATTCTCCAGCAATGCAGTGCAGTGGCTAAGTTCATCCTTTGACATCAGACACACATGCAGGGCAATTTGCTCCCCCTACCAGAGGGCTTGTGCATGGAGAGAGATGTAGTCATGTCCTTGCTGACTCTTGCACATAGTAGGCACTCAGCAAAGGCATGTTAAGTAAAGGAAAGAATAACAAAATAAACTAAGACCTTAGTTTGGAAATAGACTTGTGTTCCAGCTAAGGCCTGGTGTGAATTTAAGAAAATCCAGTAGCTGTGACTGGCACAAAATTCTTCCTGTTTATTGGCTTTCCTAATATGTGCTATTCCCAGGTATGTATGTAGAAATTTGGGAGGGAAACATCCAATTTGATCAGGAGAATGGTAGATAAAAGAAAATAATAATGAAGTAGAACTGAGAAAAGGGGGAGGCAGGGGCGGGAGAGATTAATTTTGAACAATTTTACTTCACGAGAAGGTGCAAATTAGATGCGAAATGGAGAGGCAAAAACTGACATTAATTATCTGTTCTGTGCCGGTCTTTGTGCCAGGGGCTTTCCCTGCATTATCTCATATTCCTCAACAGTACAGCCAGGCATGTAATATAACCCCATTTAGCAGAAACTGAAGGCTCCAAGAGGTTAAGTGAATTACTGGGGTTGACAGTGCTGGCACGGAAGGAAGCCAGGACCCAAACAGAATCAGTCTAACCTCAAAGTCTTCCATGCTGTCACCAGGCATAATGCAGAGGCGAGTACTTTTGTTCCTAGGAGGGCAGAACAACTCAAAGTATTTCCCGTTTTATACTTTACCACTAAGGAATGAAGTTCAGAGGGAAGTGGGACATGGGCTTGTAGACAGACACAAGCAAGTCGCTGGACATCTACTTACCTGAATATTTTATCAGAAGGCTGCTCTCCCAAAACCAGGTCAAAGCCACGCTGAAATATCGTGTAAGGCCAAGGCCTGAAAGGAAAAACATCATTCAATAAAATTCGGCTCCACAAACATCCCTGAACATGCCAGGCCCCATGCTAGGTTCTGGAGACCCAACGAGGAAGAGGACTCTTGCTGTCCCCCGGGGCCCAACAGTGTGGGCGAGACCGTCAGGGCTGGAACCCAACCAAGAGCAGGAGAATGTAAAAATCACTGAATCACTAGGAAAGTGGAATTTAATAGACATGACAATTGGAACTACATATAGAATAAAATTACATTACAGTGCACCTCACATATCCATAATTCACGGTTCTTTGGATGTAGATTTAACAGAAACTTAGCTCTGCCTTATTTAAGAAAGTGGGGCAGCATAATTTCTTAGGAAAGATGAAGGCTCTGGAACAAGAAGATTCTGGGTTCAAGCCCAGTTCTGTTGTTGCAGCAGCCATCTGACTTCCGGCAGATGATTTGCCTTGTTGAGCCTAATTTCCTCATTTGCAAAAAC
Organism: Scalopus aquaticus; assembly: GCA_004024925.1. Classification (NCBI taxonomy): domain Eukaryota; kingdom Metazoa; phylum Chordata; class Mammalia; order Eulipotyphla; family Talpidae; genus Scalopus; species Scalopus aquaticus. The sequence goes on along the minus strand of PVIJ01003885.1, from coordinate 67,175 downwards.
AGGGTTAGTAACAGCTGCCTCACGGAACACTGTGAAGATCATGCAAAGCTCTTAGGGCAAGTCCACTGCTCAGACAGGGTCCTCAGCATGCTCCCATTTTCTACTCAAAATGACATGAATATTCTGGGGTTTTGACAGGTTCCAGATGTTTTTGAACATTTTAATGTCACTCATTCAAACAGACACAAGCGAAATGATCTTTTCAAATAATCATTAACTACATATCTCCGGGGTGAGTGTGCAGAGCTAGTCACTTGGACTTGAAAGTAACAAAATGGTTTCTTTTAAATAGTATGTGTCTTTCCGTTTACCCAGGTAGCCAGCCTGCACATTGTTGACTCATTCAAACAAGACCTGTACAGCCTGGTCTTGCTGGAACACTGATGAGCTGAGAGCTTGGTGTCCTGGAACTTACAGATTCATAACCACCCCATTATTGAGGATTTTACTGTATAGGCCTTTGGTGTTGTAGGACTACAAAAAGTCAGGATAATAAATCACTGTCATTATTATTTGGAGCTAAATTTAATACGAGGAATTAACCCAGTGGTTGTCAATACAGAAGGTATCAACTGGTACAGGACACTTGGGGAAATTTATGATGATTGCTCTTGAGTGGCAATGATTTGAGGACATGACTGCTATTTAGAAGGCAGGACTCAGAAGGCTAGACTAGCTCAGGTGAGTTCCGCACAACACAGGGAACTATCTCCGTGTCTTGCAAACTTTTGAATGTCTTGTTGTATGCATACATAGGTGGAAATCTGCTTATAATTATCTGCATTAGAAGCTAATCCAGCTCAGAGAAACACAAAGCAGCTTGTACCATTTTAATGTACGATGGATTTTGTAGGTAAATTGAGGGAATAAAATACATTATTACTTAAAAATTTACCAAGATTTGTTCTTCATTTTGGGTACACATACCGTTATCTGTAATGCCATTCATGGTCTTTGAATCACCAATACAGCCCATCTATATTATTTTTGGGTATATTGCATATTACATTCCATTTTAAATATTATATTATGGTGAATCTAGATTAGGTGCAAATGTCTGTCAATTTATTATTCTCTTTCTGTAATTCGTTCAGAGTATTTACACATTAAAATAGTTACTGTATCGTTATTACTCTCTTGTTGCTTCTCTTTTCATTACTGTTAAGGCAACACATTTTTTAAAAATTTTGTATGTAGATTTCATTATTTATGATTTTCATTTAAATGGTATAAAAGGGGATATAATCTCTTTTATAAAATAGGGCATTAGGTCTGCTAAGGTCAAGAATCAACAACTTAACCCAACCAGCTAACTAACTATGCAAATGAGTTGGTAGTTGAAAGGGGAAGCCATTAAGACTACATAAGGGAGTGTCTTATATTTCATATTTGTTCTGTTCATTGGAGGTGAACCCATAGATGGAATTAGAATATGATATTTTGTTGTTGAACAATAAGTGGTGGTTTATGGACAGTTAAAAAATATTTATTAATTCAAGAAAAAGGCTAGAAATCATGAGAAAAAAAATGTGTCACATGACTCCAGACACTTAGAAAGGGCAATAAAAAGAGAAGAGAGACATGCAACTTTATTTATCTCTCTTTTGGGCAAAATCACATTTTATTTACTATCAGCTTAATCATTTTAAATAACACACATTTTGCCTTTGAGTCATCTCTGGTTCTCAAAACTGGTACAATATGTAATTAGAGTTAATTCTTGGCATGATTCCTAGGTTGTTTGAAAATATATTTTGAGGAGCCAAATTTTTGGACTGGTGTTGATTACAATGTGAACAATTAACTGTGTTGAATAGCATAAATAAACCTGTCTTCGATGAATCAAACAGCCTGGAAACTCTGACTAGGCACAAGCTGGAAGTTGCAACTAGGTGAAGCAAAGACTTCCTGCTCTCAGAGAACCTGAACATTAAGGAAAGAAATTTAGATTTGAAGGATACAGAGGTGAAGACATGGGTTCTGGAGCCATCCTTCTATTTCAAATTCTACCTTAGCCACCAACTGCTGTGTGATTTGAGCAAGTCTCTTAATCATGCTTTCTCCTCATTTGCTCAACTGTACAATTTGGTTGATGGTAATAACAGTATCTACCTACAAGATTGTTATGAGGAGAAACTTGTTAATATATAGGGCTCAGAATAGTGTCTGGAACTTAGTGAATGTCATATGTGAATTTGTTAACTAAATTAAGTTGACTAATTACCCGAATCAAATATAAATACTGAAGGAGGAGTGATTCCCAAATGTCTATAAAGGAAGAGACATTTTGTCCCAAGATGTATAATAAATGCAATGCAACACCAAGCTTTAACTCAAACTGTAAAGGCTTTTGTGCTGACTGGGAGGAGGCATTGATGAACAGAAGAAGACCCCCACACACACCCAGAAATCACACCATAGGGCAATGCCTGTATAGTGCTGACATAAAATACACAGAAAGGGGAAATACATACTATAAAATGGCCAGAAAAGTCAGAGAGTTGCAAGTTGCTCCAGCAAAGGAATAAAAAAGAATTTGCTTATTTTCTCTCACTAGTCAGGGGTGATCTGTCAGAAAGAGGGGGATTCTTATTTGATTTATTTAGCAATATTTATGGAGGTTTATTGCATGTGAACTGTGATACGAGGCAATGGGAGTTGCGCTGAAGAGATTCTTGCCCTCAAAGCAATGTAGTCTTTCTGATGAAAAACACAGACAAATGGAAGAGAATAAGGGAAGCGGCATGGAGTTATGGGAGATAAGTTAGGTGGTAGGGCCGTGGTAGATCAGTCACCCCGGATGCTTGGAAGGCTGGGTGTCAGGCAGTGTACGGAATAGCAAGGGGAATGAGGTGCACGGGAGTGGTTATCCCATGGGGGCCATATAGGAATAGGCTGCTGGATCCCAAATTACTGAGAGTACTTTGGCACTGAGTCACCTGAGACCACCTGAAAGAAGAAAGGCTTTTTTTTTTTTTAAAGCATTTTCTTACATCATTGTTAATTTTTGTACCATATTTGATTTCTCCCTTCAGGTGTAGTCCCCGTAGTTCTCCCATTACCATAGCCCTAGCACCCATGATCCATCACCATATTCCCTTGTGCTCTTCCCTCCCCTGCTTTGGGCCCCTCCCCTCTTCATGACAGTTCTTTGCTGAAAATCCAAGACAACTCAACTGACCTCACTAAAAAGAGGCCCATGTTTGAGTCACAGATCTCAGGCTTAAATGGAAATTACTTGGAGATGCCTGAAACCAGGGCCTAACGGCTCTGTAATTGTTCTCGCGCATTCTCCATTCTCTTAAGATGGTGAACACACATGTTGGAAACTTGGCCTCCAGCAGCTTTATAGACTCAGACCACAGGGCAGACATATCCTCCCCTCATTAGGAAAAAATAATCAATAGAAGAACTGTGTGGCATCCTGAGTCAGAGGTAACCTGGACCAGTCTCTGGGGTTCAGAGAAATACGGCCATCTAAGCTGATGAGAACTCCCATTTGGGTTTTAGGATCAGAACCAGGAGGGGAGTGATTAGCAAAGAAAACCATTTCACCTCAGTTTCTATCTGCTTGTGGTATATTTATTGAGTAGAATATACACTATTAATTTTGTGGAGCATACAAGACCATGGAGGGGTCCAGGGAAAGTGGCAGGCCCGATGTGGGCAGGAAATAGAGCCCTGTAGATGGAAAGAAACCTCAGTCTCTTTACTCCAACTTAGATATGTGGCCTGGTCCATTCTGTCCTGCACTGGGCCACACAGGCACATTTTTTTTAAACATTTATTTATTTATACATACAAGCTGGGGTACAGGCCAGAGGCGTGGGGTGGCGAGAGGCTTCACCACAGACAGACTGGGGAGCAGAACAGGCAGATCAGAAATACACTGCTGAGGGGAGCAGCGGGCGAGGCAGGAGAGGTCTGCCGCACCATGTGAGATTCTCCCCGGCTGGGTGTCGAACTCGCATCGCATGCTGCTGACAGCTCCACAGCGCAGCGCTCAACCGCTGCGCCACCAAGGAGGCCCTCACACAGGCACATTTTATCTTAGGGAAATTAACAGAATCAGAAACCAGAGTAGAGCTTGTTTGTTTGTTCACATCTTCCTTCTAACAAATCGAGACCCTGAAGATTGTTTGTGCTCCTGCGTGGGCAGCTACAGATGGCCTCGATTCTTGGATATCACAGGCCAGCATGGGAACCATCCAAGATCCACTGCTGAAGGCAGGGACATAATCTGTGCCATGAAGTAGCCCTGTTGTAATGGAAACACAGCTGCCAGTAGGACGCATATGCAAATTGTGTGCCCTCAGAACTATTAGTCATCTTTTATTGCCCTTTCTTTTCTCTCCCATCTCACACAATAGCTATGGTTATGCAGTCTTCCCTAAGAACTGGCAATTTCTAAGTTCTCAGCTTCTCTTCTCAACTCCTTTCTCTTCCCCAAGATGAGTCAGCTGTTGGAAGTTTTTGTTTTCCCCTTTAAGCTTGGTGCTGGGGTGGGCCAGAAGTCCGCTGTGGCCTTGTCATGATTTGGCTGGTTGCTTGGGCATTTCCTCCCTATGAAACATAGACCTAATTGAGTGATTGTGTAAAACCCTGCGTGGCCAGCAGGCTGGACGATCTCTTTATACTGGTTTGCCCAGGGCAGAAAGGGGCCACATCTGCTCTAGACAAAAGTATTGTAAGTGCTACTTTTGGAGGAAGTACAAGTCCAGTTTTCAAATTAAGTGGAGCACAATAAACTGAACCCAGAAGCTTTTGGCCAGCATGCCTGAGGATGGGTTTCCTTGTGGAGAGCTTAAGACGTGTCACCCTGAGGCTGTGTGTGTGTGTGGGGGGGGGTGGGTAGAAGGCAGGGGTAGATTAGATAGAAAGACAGAAGTAAAAGAAAGAAAGGGAGAGAGAGAGTAGGTAAGGGAGACAGAGCAACAGAGAATCACGCATGTATGTAGGTGGGTGGATTGATGTAGATGTAGGGATGTGTTGATATTTACATTGTGGGTGCATGTGGTGTGTGTGCACATACAATCCAGTACAGAGAGAACATTTTAATTGGAGGTAATGATGAACAGTGCATTTCACAATGAGTTTTTAGAACCTAGATACTTTTGAACTTACATTTTCTTCCACCTGTGGCTACAGAAAACTTTTTACAAATGAAAATAATTTGTCTGTGGTTAAATGAAAACACATCCTTTTAAGTTTGCCTCTGACCTACACTAAGCTAAGTTTTTGGTAGAAGCCTGGCCAAAGCTTCCACCCAACTATTCACAACACCTTGGAGTCCTGGCCTAGGTTATCATAGTCATATATAATATGAGAGCTTTGGAGCAAATGCATTTGTAAGGAGGGAGTAGGAGAACAGAGAGAGAATAGAGGTTCATTGAAAGAATGCTTCTGGGAAAAGGTAATTTGCAAGATAGAAGGGAAAAAAATGAACAGAAAAATGGCAAAAATGACTTTTGCAGCTTTGCAGTTGGCTGGAACACCCCATGTCTCATCTACCCTAATGATTAGATGAGGAGTTTTTTTTTTGTGTCACTGTCTTCACAATCAGAACCAGTCCTGGGAAGAATAAGCACGTGAATGACTGATCATCTGGTAAGCCTGTGGCTTTACCAGAAGTTAAACAATAAGGCTAATGAGACCCAAGGTTTCTGCAGGACGCTTTAGGGCCTTAGGGGCTTTGCAATATTGTTTCTCTACTTGGAATTTCTTCCCCTTTTATTTACTTGGATAACTTACACTATTTTTAAAATCTAGCTGAAGAAAAAAAATCACTTCCCTAAATAGGCCTCGGGTATGCCAGGACTACATTAGACTTCCTTGTTAGATAAAGCACCCTGTACTCTCCTTTAGAGGACTACAACTTAATTAATATATCAAATATTTAAGTAATATAATGGGTGTATTAAATATTTAGCTAACACTACCCCCTCATCAGACATAAAGAACACTTTCATCATTATTGCTAAATCATCACTGTCTAGCCTAGTATCATCACATAATAAATACTCAATAAAGCACTGGGCCACATTGCAAATAAAGAACCAGACTACGTCTCAAAAAAGAAGATCTGGATTTGAGCCCCGGATGAGACAGTCCATTCACTATGCACTAAGTGAATGCAATGCATGCACTATACAACCTCAGGTAAGTCCTTCAATTTCATTTCAGCTCCAATATCTTCATCTATAAAACAAGGATAAAATGGCATTTAAGAGTTGTTAAATGAACATGTATGTACTTAACACAATGCCTGCCGCATAGAAAAAACCCAACACATTAACTAGTCCTGATTATAATTAACATTCCCACTTGGTGAACAGAAAGCTCCTTTCTAACATTACATTTTAAAAACAAATCATGATGATTATGGTTTGCTTTACAAACTTGTGTTATCTTTAAATATGTAAATCTCATAAAGAAATATTAAATGCAGGTAGGATTTTATCCATTTTTTAATGTCTACCCATAGGTAAACAAATTCACTTAGAATTTGTAATGCAGAGGATAACATATTTGTCAATAACTAACAAAGCAAGTAGGAGTGTGGACTCAAGCCACTCTTAATGGGTTTAAAACCTAGCTCTACCCCTTACTAACTGAGTCCCTGTTAAGATCATTCATTCCTGCCGTGATGATCTTCCAGCTAATTTTTCTTGCTCCAGTCTTGCCAACAGCACCCACCCCTATCTTCCTACCTGTCAGAGCCTCCTTCACTGCCCTTTCCAATATTTCCTCATAGCTTCCACTGACTTTGGTAGCCGCTAAGATGATATTCTCAATTCTCAAAGGTTTCAGCCCCTTGACCTCTCTCCTCAAATAATTCTGTCCCTTTTCCCTTACCCCCATGGTGGCCTAGATTACCAAAACCTGCAATCCCTCCTTGTGTAACAAGCTAATCCCCTGGGGAAAAGGAGGCCCCAGGTTTCCTGCCCACCCTAAGGCAGGGTGGAACTAAGGAGGGAGGAGAAGCTAGAGAAGACAGAGAGGAGAGACAGAAGGAAGAGAGATCAAAGAGACCTGGAGGAGGCATAAGGAGCAGAGAGACATGTAAAGAAGCTGCACTTGTTTGGTGGCCTTGGACTTGTACCAGGAACTTGGGGAACCTGGAAGAAGATAATTAAAACAGACGTGGGTGAGAGACTTGTGGGGAGGTTAACAATGGTAGTGTTTATCTTAATTTTGCTTTTGCTTTTTTCTTTCCTGACTTCCCCAGCCCCTTCTGACCCTTTCCTACGTGTCCCCACCGGAATGTGTCTTGCAGCAGGCTTTCAGGCCTCAGTGGCCACAGTTTGGGCCAACCCTGTTTGGCTGGGCATTTACTCACGAGGGGATGAGTAACTTTGGGTGCTTGATTTGGAAATGGTATTCTTTCTCTTTTTCTTCTATTTATTGTACACTAGTTGAATGTTGCATCGGGAGCAACACCACACTGATGACACGGGAGACATGGAGCAGGCTACGGAATGCAGGATGCTGCTCGAGAGCAAGATCCTGGCCTTTTTATTGACAGAAAAGGGTGGGTCAAACTGTATATTGGATTTAGGGAGTGAGTCCACTGATACACACCCGCCTCCCACCCGTGGCTCTAATCTTAACAGGGTGTTCCGCAGATTAGTCCATGGGGGAAAAGCACATCAGTCACTGGCCCCTTGGCCCATTATACCCACAGTTGAATATAATTAGTATTCAAGTTATTTTTCTATTGAAGGTCTTACACACTAGAGTACGTCTTGTCTTGATGTGTTGGGTGGCAGAACCTATTTAGAACAGGTAGTTCTGGGCGTCCTGACGCTTGGGCACGATGTCAAGTATCCCCCTACCTGATCATCACCTCGTACCTTCCCATCTCACTCATCCTGATGCCACCACGATTTTCCACCCTCCCGAGACTTCGAATCCATTCAGCCAAGCACCATTTTACTGACCCCTCACCCACCTTCCATACCCGCTCTCTTTATTCAGATTAAGTTCTATGCTCAATTATTGTCATCATACCCCTTTGTGTAACCTGGAAGCCTTTGCCCTCCATTGTTTTATGCACTTGTTTGAAACACTCCAACACCCAACACCCCCTGGCTGCAGCACTGTATTTACATGAGTGGACCCAGTTGCCACCACATTGATTGGCCTCATTTTAAATCCCACGCCACTGACCTCAAGCAGGCTCTGCGCACTGCCTATGATCAAAGGACATTTTCTTTGTTTCCTCTCCCACTCTCTAGATCTTGATTGCATACCTTTTTCTCTCCCCTCAAACCTCCAACGCTTCCTCCCCAATCCTCACCCTCAGCGAATAACCTGCTTCTCACATAATCGAGGCAACAGAGGCAGCAGATTAGAAGTTTTTCCTACTGTCTCCACCCACCTTCCGATCCCTGTGCCGAGGACTTGTCCTCTTTCCAGTAATTAGGCATAAACAGTGTGTGCTCCTGTCTAGAATGCTGCTATCCCAGCTTACCCTTTGACATTGCACTTGCCGGTAGGGAGGGGAAGGGAAAGAAGCCCAAGATGAAAGTGACAAATCCAAACTCCTTTCTGCGCCTCTGACCTCAACCAGGTGAGGGCGCCCTAGAGCCTCCATTCTTCACTTGTAGAATGGGAATCCTGAGGTCTGGCACACACCACACAAACTTTACATGGAGAAACAGAGGATTTGTAAATCATTTTCAAGTCCTTGATAATATTTATTTGTTCCTCATCAGTTTTGTTGTATATGATCTAATGTGCAAATAACTTATAATAAACTTTAGATATGAAGTGAGTTCTGAATAAATATTAACTGTTATTATTCACACAATATTAGGAATGCTGGTTCTAAATGTTGCAAGAGAGTTTTCCCAGAAGAAATTTTAGAAGTACATGAAATGATTTTGAAAATGACAATAATGAACAAAATATTGTAACTCTTCCCCCACTCCTGGAATTTAGGGAATTCCAGGGAATTCAGGGATATTGCCTTGCCTAAAAGTAGCAATAAAGACCCATGCATCCCTATATTCATAGTATTATTATCACAATAGCCAAGTCATGCAACCAACCATAATGCCCATTGGATAAAAAATAATGTGGAATATCTACTTAATGGAATACTACTAAGCAATAAAAAGTAATGGTGCCTTCTGGGGCAAAATGGATGGAACTTGAGGTGATTATGTGAAGGGAAATAAGTCAGAAAGTGAAGGTCAATAACTGTACAGTTTTGTTCATTTGTGGAAGTAACCAAAGAAACAAACTAGCAAATATAATAAAGGTGACTCTTAGGCTATGAAAAATATAGCAGTTGCCACTATATTTGGGGAATGGGGCAGAGGATGAGGAGAGGGCCTAGAGGAGGTCATAGGGCACCGGCACTGGAGCTAGGGTGAAGAGTGAGTGAAGCACGTATACATGTTGAGATGTGAAGTTCTCCTTCCCAAATCATGTAGTTATGTAAATGATTGGCAAATCAATAAAATTTGAGGGGGGAAAAGACAAATACATACATTATATAGTTATATGTACATATAGTTAATTTTACTTATCAACTTGTCTGGGTGACAGGGCACCCAGATATGTAGTCAAACCTAAATCTGGGTATTTCTGTGAGGGTGTTTTAAATGAGTTTCACATTTGAATTCATAGACCGAGTGAAAGAGATTGCTGTCCCTAATAGTGGTGGGCCTCATCTAATCAGTTGAAGTTGGATTAAAATAAAAAGACATTCTTCCCTGAATACAAGAGAATAATTTTTGCTGATAGCTTTTGAATTTTTTTCTTGCCTTTGGACTTGAGTTAAAATATCAGCTTTTCTTGGGTTTTGAACTTGCTGGCCTCAGACCTGAAACACATCAATTCTTTTGGTCTTAGGTCTTTCAACTTGGCCTGGAACTACACTACATACTCTTTTTGGTCTCCAGCTTACTGACTTCAGATCTTGGGACTTGTCACTCTCCATAATTGCATAAGCCATTTCCTTATAATCAAATCTTCCCACATCCTATTAGTCCCGTTTCTCTGCAGAGACACACAGACATACACAAATATAGAATCCATACTTTATCTTTTTATTCACACAAAGCACATTAAAGAATAAGAAAGGTGAGGGGACATGGGCATGGACTCCAGTTATGCAGGAGACATTAACCACCTTGACCCTAACACCTGCCTAATGAACAGAAAGGACAGACACCTATTTGTTGAGACTCAGGGCTTATCATGGAAGGCAGAGATAGAGACCACCGTCCTCAGATGGGGAAGGCTAGTGCAGAGACTTGCAGTCCTCTATATGCTGGGGTCAAGTGTTACATAAAGGAAAACATCTTGAATGGTCAGAAACGCTGCTAACAGTAGCTACCATTTATGGAACATTTACCAGGATGGCACTTCACTCAGTGTCATGAATGCATCATTTCACCACTACCTGGAGAGCAACACATCTACAGTTATTATACCCACATTGTGAAAGCAAAGGAAAGATCAGCAAGCTTGAGTAAGCTATCCAAGATCTTACAGCTAGTAAGGGGCATGGATTGCATAGCCAGCACCTTCTCTCACAGGCTGTTCAGGGCACAGAGCTGCAGGTGAAAATGTCCAAAGACAGTACCAGGTCTTCAGGCAGAGATATTGCTTGGGTATTCACCTGGCTTGCACATCACCAGCCTCCAGGTTCAGGTGGAGAGGTGTTAGCTATATACACCAGAGAATTACCTGCCTCTGCTTCATATAACTGTTACATAATTCCAACACACACCATATGGTTATAAAGTCATCTGTTTATCTGTCTTACTCTTTAAATATTCTCTCCTTGGCATACTACTGATCTCCTTTATCCCTGCATCTCTCACGATGACTCAGCAGAATGGTTCTCAAGCTTTGAGGTACATCAGATTCACCCCACCTGTGGGTACAATGGTTCTCAAACATTAGTTGCCCTCATTCCACATACCTGGAATTGGGCCAACCATCAGTATGCTGAAAATATTAAGTGGATGATTCCAAAACACACAGCAGGTTAATAACCACCGACCTAACCTGTGCCCCTTTACCTCTACCAATTTTTATGAAATAGTTTGGCTTTCTACAAACTAAGAGTGCCATGAAAGCAGGAAAAAATTATCTAGTCTAAGAATTTGCTGGAACCCATTATTTAAATTTTTGTTAATAATGAGAGATGAAGCATACTGAGTTCCTTCCTGTGACTTTTATTGATGAATTAAGAGATCCCAAATCTCATTCCAATTATTTAAGATGTAATTTTTTAAACTACCATTTTTAAAAAACTGTCAGTCATTTGATTTCAGAGGATCAACATTTCCATTAAAATAGTATTATACAGAATAGAGATTTTCATCATTCATAAGTACATTACTGGCACAGATGTCCTCTTCTCATACATACATGGAAACATATTACCCGTGTGCCCATGCACACACTCCACAAATGCACACACACTCACAAGCTACTGTGGATACTGCAACCATCCTGCAGAACAGAGCCCTGAGAGCAGACAACCACTGGGCCTCTATTATTCACACAAATTACCCCACAAAAGTTCTCACCATGACTCAGATTTGAGGGGACTCTGGAGTTAGATCTCCATTCATGCAAGGTCTAGATTTGAGTTCCTTGCCCATTGTATGAAACTGACCAGTTATGTAACCTACCCAACCCTCTCTTTCTTTTTCTGCAGAATAGTGATAATAATAACTGCCTGTTACTTAAAGGACTGTAAGAAGATTAAATGCATGAATAAATGCAGGTCTAGCACCATGACTGAAATCCAGTGGTCACTTTCTAAATGTAAGCTTCCTCCCTCCATTTCTCTCTAGACTCTGAATTTAAAGACTCAGTTGATTTTTACCGTGAACTAATACAGCCAGGGTCTCAAGTTCAATCTTCCTAAAAGCTTGCTAGTCTGCTTACACCTGCACATGGGCACAGCTGTGCTGGGGACCCCTAGACAACCAGCTTTGTTCACAAATGAACAGAATGCAAACTTGGTAATGCATTTGTTCAAATCCTCCCCTGTACAAGAACAACAGCTAAACACCTACTCACTGCTGAAGGTGATCTCCCTGTACAAAGCGGGGTGCCTCCCTGGGGTTCCCTCTGCCTCCTCCATAGACACACACACACATTCAACTCCAGACTGAAGGTAGGAGAATGAACGGCACTGACAAGACAGAAGGTAAGGGGCAGAGGATGTACAGAAGAAAAAGCCCTCTCCACTCTGCCACTGGGGAAATTGACAAGGTGCATAAGCCAGGGAAGACTCACTATATCCATCAAGGACCTCTGTTTAGTGTTAGGATTTGTACCCTTTCCCAAAAATCTTTTCCTAGCTACTAATTTGTTTCAATTCAACATATATTTAGCAAGTTTCAGTATTAATTCAATCACTCATTTGCTTATTCATTTATTTATTTACTTGAAAAACATTAATTAACCAATTACCACGTAAAAAACACTTTGCTAAACACTGTCAAGGGACATAGGAATGATGAATGCATGTTCTTTGCCATCAAGGATTTCATTAATGGGGTGATTCATTTCTCAAGCAGTTACTACGCACCTCTGAGGAACCAGACGCTATCAAGAGCACTGGGACGCACAGATAAAAGACTGGATCCCCATCCGGAATCATGGTCTAATGGGATAAGAGTGACGAGTAAATGGCAGCATCTGGTTTGTCGATTTTTTATGATAAAGCAAGTAAAAGTTATTATTCGTTGTGCAGTGACTAGTCATCAGGAGTCAAGTACATTACATTGATTATTTCACTTAATTTTCATAAAAGCCCTGTGGTTCCCCATTCAACAGACGGAGAAGCTGAGGCTTAGGAAAGTGAAATAACGTAAGCTACAATTTCACGACTAACCCCATTGCATATGTTGGGGCCCAATGCTCTCAGACGCCCAAGTCCTTGAAGTGCTCTCTCTACCCTGTGCTGCCTGAGAACAAAGTCTCAGAGCAGCCCTAGCTGGATAAGGACACACCCCCTACCCCCCAGGTGGAACTGAGAAGGTGAGATTGAAAAGGCCCAACTTTAACTATGAATACCACGTGAGATGCTTGGCCAGCAGCCAAATGAGAGGGCTGGGTTTTCAAAGAGAGGGGAATACAGAGGCAGAGTGAAAATAGAGAGCAGAGAGAACTAACAACAGGGTCACTGATCTGCCACTTCCTGTGCCTATTTAGCCCCATTTCATGGTTAGATCACACAGGCAACTTTACTAAAAGCCTGGTAGAGGATAAGTGAATGATGATCATACATTCATTCATTTATTTAGTAAATAGCATTCAGCAGCTGACATGGGCCACTCTCTGTGTTCTGGGGATACAGAGGTGAACAAAAGCAAGCATGGTAAGGTTCTGCTTCACGGCGCTTATACTAATGAATATAAAAGTCACAGTTGAGGTGTGTTTGGAGACAAGAATGAGGGTCTCGGATGCGTATGGTCAAGGGGATTCTGTCTGTCTGAGCAGGTTAGGGGTAAGCCCTGCGTTAGGGGATCTTTCCCCTACCACTAAGACCCTGTGCAGGACCTAGCCCCTGGATGCTTTGCCAGCATTACCTGGAGCCTCTCTCCCTGATTATTATGCTGGATTCCTGGGGGCTGGCATTTCCTACCCTGGAACTGGGCTGGCTGTTTCTTCCCCACTGAAACTTAGTGGTGTGCTAGCCCTCGAAAGCCCTTACCTTCCCTGACCCGATTTGCCCTTTCTCATCTCTCAGTTTGAACTTAAACCCAACCCCAGTTCCCAGATTTCAAGTGGCCCTGCTCCGCTCCTCACCTTAATCATTTGTATTAGCCCGCTCTTTGCCCTCATTGACTTTTCCAACCCGTAAGTATTCTGTGATGTGTTTATTTGCTTGTTCTAGTGCCTTGTCTAGAGTGTCCATCGAGGGCCGGAGTCCTGAGTCCTTCCTCGCTGGACTGGCAGTTCATAGCAGATTCCAACACACAGTGAAGTCCTCAGGAAAACAAAAATATCTGTCTGGTGAATAATTTCTGTGACTCCATGTAAGAGAAGTGTGTGGCATAGGAAAGATAAGTGGCTATATGAGTGTAGTGTTTATATGTATGTGTGTGCAAGGAAAAGAGATCACACTTGAGTTGAAAGTTTCAAGGTAACAACAATCTTTACGAAATGAATTGATGATAAAAGCAGAGACAAAATACGTAGGTATTCTCCTTAAAAAATTTAGGCAATGAAAGTAAATGAGGAAAATGATATGGAAAGATGATAGGGTCAAAGGATCATTTAACTTTTGAATAATGGATGGAAGGAGTCTAGGTAAAATAGTAGATGTAAAAAATCTTGTTTGACTTGGGGCAAGACTTGGAAAGTCAGAAGAGTTTGGAATGACAAATGAAGGTGGGGAATTTAGCTGTGGTGCTGAGAAGGACACATCCATTTCAAAAGCAGGAGTGAGAGAGAATAAAGATGAGGAGAGATTAAAAGGAAGATGGAAGGAAGGGGCCATGTGGCTTTGATTTTGCTAACTTAGAGCTGAGAGTGAGGGGACAGGACAGAAAAGGAGGTGGAAAATGTTTGGGGGCCAAGACAAGAGACGAGTAAGAAGATTAGGATGCTGCTTGGAATTACAGAAATAATACCCACTGACAAGTTTCTATGGGATTCTCCCTAGCATTAGCAAGCCCCAGAGCAACAGAGCATCAGAAAAAGCCACTGGAATGGACGAGGCAGGGGTGGCAGAAGATAGAGGACAAAGATTTGGGAGTGACTGTGAATGTGTAAGCGGACTGAGTCAAAGTCTGGTGAACTGGCGCCCCCTACAGGGGTTTACTGTTAAAGGTGAATTGCAGCCAGGTGATCTGAAGCCCTGCCAGGTGGGCTTCCGGAGACCTGGGACAGGAAGGCGGAGCTAGGAGATTATTTTTTTTCCTTTTTTTTTTTTTTACAAGTTGGGGTACAGGCCAGAGGCGTGGGGCGGCGAGAGGGCTCACCAGAGACAGAGTGGGGAGCAGAACAGGCAGATCAGAAATACACTGCTGAGGGGAGCAGCGGGCAAGGCAGGAGAGGTCTGCCGCACCATGTGGGATTCTCCCCAGCCGGGCGTCGAACTCACGTCGCTGCTGCCAACAGCTACACAGCACAGTGCTCAACCGCTGCGCCACCGGGGAGGCCCGGAGCTAGGAGATTTTAAAAGGGAAGAAAGGAAGAGAAAGAGACAGATGCCATTGTGTAGAACCAAAAGGAACCGTCGTCATGAGGTACGAGAGAGAAGAAGGATTCGGTAGCCCGCCACGATGTGGAAATGAAGATTTAGGGCCAGGGACTTTGGAGGCTTTGCAAGTAACCGAAGAAAGAAGGCAGATGCCCGAAGCGGGCCCCTTCTAAAATGTGTGAGTGCAGTCTGATGGGCCGTCTGGCCGCTGCAGCTGCTGTTTACAGTTTTGTTGGCCTAATGATGTGCTGGAGCATCAAGGCAGTTTTAAAAGCATTTTCAGTTGTGTCCTGTGTCGTTCTTGGAAGTTGGAACCTTGGAAGTTGGAGCCTACAGTCTGATCGGTGTATGTTGAAAAGGAAAAATCATGGCAGGGAAACTCCATCAACATAAGAAAGAAGACGCCATTTTGGAATCGTGGCCTATTGTCTGGAAAAAGAGCTTTACAGCCGACAGTGGCAAAAAGATGCCACCTTTGTTACCTTTTGGGACTTAAAGGACTGGACATTATTTTAAATAAGGTAAATGGCCATATGTTGAATTCAGTAATGTTTTGTCTTTCCCTGTTTGTTAAATAAATCCCAATGTTTTCCCCTAAACTTGAGTAGTTTTGTAAATGTGCGCGTGGGTGCAGAACCAAGATAGTGACCGGTAACAACTGAGGCACTGCCTTTGTCTAAATTTTAAAAGGCCTCATTTTTCCGGTATCAAATGGCTTTTTATAAAGGGTTTCACATGTGATCTAGGCTGAGTGGGATGGCAATAAAGCCAAAAAAGAGACAGTGGATTTGCTGGATATTAAAAAATTAAGTCAAAAGAGTAAAGACTTTGGGAGGGATGGAATGGGGCAAGAAAGCTGGGGAGGCTGCAGAGAACTTCAGAGTTCAAAAGCTTAAAGGTAGGATGCTTTTAAAATAATCATGCCATCCCGAAGTGGCCTTGCTGGTAATCACTTAAAATAAAGAACAATTGGAAGATACTGATGAAGCGAGAAATATGGTAGAAGAGCAATTAACATGCGTGTTTCTTCATTCACGCAGTCAGAAAACTTAATGAGGGTTTACTGTGTGTCAAACCCCACATTCATCATAGGGAAATAAAGTCAAGTAAGACAACCCCTCTCCTCAAGGACCTAGATTCTAATGAAGGAACCAGACAAATCAATGAACATCATCATCCTCTGATATATAGGTGGATTTGTGTCCCCCTAAAACAGTATGTTGAAGCCCTAATGTAACTTTAATTGCAAGTAGGGTTCCTATAGATGCAATTAGTTAACATGAGGCCCTACTGGGCCTCCAAAAGGACAAGTTTTTTTTTTTAAGATGACCACGGGAAGACACAGAGGCAGGAGAGGGAGGCAAAGATTGGAGTGCTACAGCTGCAAGCCAATGAACATCTGGGGCTACCAGAACTAGAAGAGACAAGGAAGGAAGCTTCAGAAGGAGCAGGACACCACCAACACCTTGATATCACACTTCTGGCCTCCAGAATAGTGGGGCAGTACAACTCTTTGTTTTGATTCAGCCAGTGGGGCACTTTGTGTGACAGCCCTAGAAACATACATTTGGTAAAATGTACTTGATGGAGGGATATTTAGGGTGTTATGGCTCCACAGAGGAACAGTCACCAATCAGGACTGGGGCCAAAGGATGTCTTGCAGAGAAGGAGGAAGAAACCCAACCTTGAAGAAAATGAACTGATTAGACAAAGACATGGGAAGTGAGGTCCACGGGGAGACAGAGCATGGCATTTGGTCATGGAGGTTTAGCCCATCAGGGGGCCTGGCTCCTGGAGCCCAGTTACCAGGAGGCACATTCTGGGCATGGGGCAGGAGTGCAGACAGATCCAGAATGAAGGTTCTGCACACAAAGAGAAGGAGTTGGAATTTTCTGGTAATGGAGGGCTACAGAGGGATTTATGTTGGGAAGGCAGTAAGAGTGGTTAGTAGTTAGATAAGTAATCCTGGGGAGAAGTGAGAAGGGCAGGGATGAAGGGGGCAGTCAGAGGAGCAGAGACAGTGCTAAGTAAGTGGACTAGGGACTCAGTAGTTAATTGGATGTGAGGCTGATGAAGAGAGGGAGTCAGGAGGAAGCCCAGGCTTCTGTTTGATCAGCTGGGTGGTAATGACTGTTCATTGTGCCAGGGCACCTAGCGGAGGAAAGTGTGAATGAAGAGTTCAGTTTTGAATACTGAGTTTGAGTTGTTCCATCTGATTATACTTGAGCTCCTAAGAGGCAGGAAGGTGAAGATCTGTCCTGATTGGCTGTGCCAAATAAAAGGCTTCGAGTAGTGTGTAGCCTGAAAGTAACTGGGTGGACAAGTCAGCATAAAAAGGGTCATGGTCTGAGTGTGCTGAATTCAGTGAGTAAAGAGGCATTTACAACTAACCATGCATGACACTTCCAGTTGCAATGCAAGTGGAGTAAGGTCTTTGCAAAATTCCCTCTCCAATGGGCTAGCCAAGCCACAGGAAATGAGGTATGTTAACCCTTCCCGTAGGAAGAAGCAGAAGGAAGGCAGAGAATAAGATTCCAAAAACCTTGGCTTTATCAACTTTATGTGTTGTGGGAAGTAAGGGGGAGTCCTGCAAATGGAAGGCGGAGAAGTCAGGGTGACTACTTGACCGATGTCATTCATTGATGGCCGATTGGCATGCACCTCATTCAACAGTGGTTCTCAATATTTAGTGCACCTAAGAAATCCCTGGAGGTTTGCTAAAATGCTAACTGGGGTCTCCCTGGTGCCCTGGGGGTTAAGTCTTAGCACTATCACCACCATGACCTGAGTTCGATCCCTGGCCAGGGAGCTAACCCACATAGGGCGCTGCAGACCTCTCCCATCTCCACCACTGCTCCCTTTTGCAGTGTATTTCAACAAATCCACTTGTTCTTCTCCCCACTCTGTCTCTGGTGAATCCTCTCAACCCCACCACCAGCACCTCTAGCCTATACCCCAGTTCTTCTATGCAAAAATAAATAAATAAAATCTTTTAAAAGGCTAATTGCTGGGTCCCACCTCAGAGCTTCCAATCCAGTAGGTTTGGGGTGGGCTGGAGAGCATGAATTTCTGGCAAATTGTCAGGTGATGCTAATGCTGCTGGTCCAAGGATCAGACTTTGAGAATCACGGTAGTCACAGTGTTAGTCCTCCCTGGGCATAGAAACACCTGGGGAGCTTGTAAAACAGACTGATGCCAGATTCAACCCTCAGAGATGTCGGGTTTAAAGGGTCTGAGATGAATGGAAAGCTGTATGGCGATTCCTCAAACTCCTAAACATGGAGCTTCCATACGACCCAGCAATACCACTTTTGGGAATTTACCCAAAGGACACAAAAACACTAATCCGAAAGGATACATGCACCCGTATGTTCATTGCGGCACTATTCACAATAGCAAAGGTATGGAAGCAACCCAGATGTCCAAAAATAGATGATTGGATCAAGAAGATGTGGTACATATACACAATGG
>PVIJ01003885.1:0-48417 GCA_004024925.1 Scalopus aquaticus | reverse complement strand
ACGACATGGATGGAATTAGAGGGGATCATACTCAGTGAAATAAGCCAGAAAGAAAAAGAAAAATATCGAATGGTTTCACTTATAACAGGACTATAGGGAAACCAAATAGGAGAGAGACAATCATTGGGGGGGGGGGAAGTAGGGGGAGGGGAGGATAAGGGCATAAAATGGAATAGAAAAGAATACAAGGGACCATGGAGATGGATCACGGGTGAATTGGTGGTGGGCTGCCCAAGGGGAATACAAAATGTAAAAGACATAAATAACAATAATAAAAAAAAATAAATAAAAAAAATAAAGGGTCTGAGATGGGGCGTGACCTTGAATATGTTTTAATACACCCAAGGAGATGCTAATGGGTAGAGTTGTGTAAATCACTGTGCCTGACCCTGAAAAAGATGGACCCAGGTCTTAAGGAGTCCTTGGGCTAGCGGGAGGAGGACAGGATGCACATATTTCTGTGATGGACGACAATTGAGGAATGGAGGCTCAGGAAAGTGCAGTGCGAAGCAGAGGGGGGAAGCTGGGAAAGCCAGAGTGGATGACAGAGGTGGGGTTTGGAAAAGGAAAGTGGGAACGAAAAAAGAGTTGACTTTCCTAGCTTGGCAAAGGGAGACAGGGATGGGCAATCGTGATGTTGGGGTGTGTGAAGCCTGATGGTGAAGGAGGGGGATTTCCAGTCCAGGAAGGGGAGAGAGCCCAGGAATGTGGGAGGGCCTGGTTTGGATCGTGCAAGTGCCTCCATGTGGGAGAGGCACCAGGAGGGGCAAGTGGGAGAGGAGGCAGAGCCTGGGAAGGCAATGCCTGGGGGGATGGGGGCTGGGGGGCAGGCGGCTGCTCAGGAGGCCACCTGTATCCCAGGTGCAGACTCTGGGTCACCCAGAGGGGATGGGGAGCCCCCGAAAAACACCCCCTAGTGTCCCTGGCACCCCCACTGGGCTCCCCTCTCTGCCTCACAGCTACAGCATGCGCTGAAAATCATCACAAGTCCCTACATTTTCTTGTTATTTTTCATGTGAAAGACAGATAGGAAAAAGCAATCCAGCGCCTGGGTCTTGTTAGACTCACAGTAGATTTCAATCCCCTTTACTTATTTATGGACCTATTTTTCCCAAGTGCTTCTTTTCCCTGGTATATTTGTAAACACCATTTTTATTCCTCTTAATCCTTTTGTCAGCATTAACTCATTCTACACTCACTGCCCTTATCTTGCCTATGAAAAATGTTCACAGGCATAGTTAAAATTTGCAGATTTTTTTTTCCTTGTCTCCCCAAACTTTTTCTGACTTGGGGTTTGGGGATGTTTCCTTGCCTAGACCATTTTCTTTGCTGAGGGCAACTCACTCATCAGCTCAAGATGTGTTTTCTGCTTTTTGCATCTCAGTGTCCCTGTGCTTTGCACACCGGCCTTTCTTTCTTTCTCTATGAAGCCTGGAAAGTATTCGCTCTGACCTTGGACTTGGGCACAGTGGTGGGGCAGCCTCGGGCCGCTGGACTAACAAAAGGTTTCAGATCCCTGTGGCTGTCCCTCCTGCTTCTCCCACCAGCCTCAAATCCACTCATACAAATGACAGCTGCTGGGTCTGCCACTGTTGGATGGAGCCACCGTAGAATGTTCCAGCCGAGGCCTAATCCATTCTGTCAAACTGACTGCCAGTGGAGACTTCAGGAAGTCTAGTGATTGTAACAGCCCAGCCAGAGGCAAGTTACAGAAAGCCACAACAGCGGAGGCTGTCCTCCCTGCCTCATTGATACGGTGAATGCTGTGTGATTTCTTGGGTCTTTTAGCATTCTCCAAGGTGGGGCCTTTATTCTCCCTCCATGTGGCTGGTGCAGCAGTCAGCGACAAAGGCTGGCGTTCAGTAATTGTTCGGCACAGACAGCAAGGAGAATGGTGTGTTTGAAAGTGCCATTCTGCAGCATTTGGCTTTTGATTTCCTCTCTCTCCAATTTAAGTGATGGGGGATGGTAAGCATTGCTCTGGGAAGAAGACAATGGAAGACCTTTACCTCCATTAGAACTATCCAGAAATGACAATCATTGTCCTGCAGGTAGTGAGGTCGCCACCACACTGAAAGCTGAAAGTTCAAACCCTTTTGGGGATGTTGTTGAGATGATGACAGCCTCCAGAGAGGGGCTGGATTTGAAGAGACCATGAACCATGGGAGGACTCAGAGACCTCATCCCCCACTGCAAAGCCACCACCAGGTGCCCACCCAACCATTGCCATTCAACTCCCAAATTTCAAAGATTTTAAGGGATACTTGCTGCCTCCCAGGGTGGAACATTACGTTTGCGCTGTTAAGCTTTCAACATTCTTCTTATTTGAATTAAAATCTATTTCCCTCTAATTTGTACCCATTAGTCTTGGGTCTACCTTCCTGGGGCAAAACAGAGTATCACTTTCTTGCTACAGTTAATAAATGTTATGGTCTCCCTTCCCTTCTCCCGACTAAACACCTCCAACGCTTTCCCCAGGTCTGTCAATTGACCAGTCAGCCTCTGGCCACTTTCACCTGGACAATGCCCAGAACTATGATTGACCAGGCCAATGTCCATAGAGCAAGATTCACTCAGGCCTCCAACACCGCTTTCCTGACCTACTGACCTAAGGCAAGACAGCCTTAGATACTGTGCAGATAAGAGCCCTCACACACTCCATGAATTTGATACCAGGGGCAGAGGCTGGAGAGAATACACACATTTTCACCACTCTGCCCACTGTGTGGATACTGAGGCACCACCTTCAGTACCCAGGGGCTGAAGTATGGCCACAGAGCAGGGCTTCACTGGAAACTGCTCTTACCTCAAGGGAGTTGCTTGGCCTAATGTAGGCCTCCAACTCAGGGACAGCCCACATCCAGTGGCTGGTCCACCTGGGACAAAGTCCCAATCCCCTTGCCTCAATGTTGGGCATTGCAGGGCTGTCCCATGTCCAGAGTTCCCCTGGGACTGGCAGAGGGCTCATTGTCACTGCCTAGTAGCTGACCATGTCCCTCTGCCCAGGCCACTTCTCTCCCTCCCTCACAGGTGCTGTTCCTGATAAGAACACTCCCCAGTAAGCCCCTGCACACAAATCCTACCTCAAAATCTGCCTCCCAGAGAAGCCTAGCAGCGCACGGAATACCTCCCCTCCCCACAGAGCCCCAAGTCCCGCATCCAGGCAGTGGCAAGAAAGTAATCTCGCCTTTGAAAGTTCCCATCTTCAACTTCAAACCTAGGGAACTTGGTTCTGTAAGTACCTGTCTGGCCTGGAGAAACCCTACTTTGTGGGCACACCAAAGGTCTCCTCTCTTTCCCCTGCTGGGGTAAAACAAGGTCAAGATAACATGAAAAGTTTTTCCTCAGGTGAGGGGAGTTCAGAGAAGAACCAGGGCCCCCTCTCCATTTACCTGCAGGTCCCTGTCTCTGTTCCCCACTGTTTTGCACCTTCCTCTCCATGCTGCTTCCTCCTGGGCTGCTCACGTCCCCCGCTTTGTTCTGACTCTCCCCACACTCTTCCATGTTTTTTCCTCTTCTCAGTTCTTAAAATCACTGCCGTTCTTGCTTCTGTTGTGTTCCCTATCTGACAGTCACCACAATCCTAGCACACTCTGACAGCTAAGAGAGAAGTGAAACTGATCCAACAAGGAGTTTGGACCAGATAGAGCGGATTAGAAGGCCTGACAGCAGGTTCCTGCTTTCATTACTGCCCTCACTGCTGTTGCCACCTGATAGCTCCTGAGACTGTCCAAAGCCAAGAGAGCAGTAGGGGTGAAGAGGTTGAGGGGGGCGTGGGTGTGATTCCTCCTGTGTACCTCAGTCCTTTGCCTGGTGTGAAGCTCTGGGTGCCAAAAGCCCCTCTCCCTAGACAGGTGCTGGCTGCTCTTTTACTCCATCTTGTCCCTCTGGGGTACAGCTGCTGACCCCTGAGCTCCATCAGCTGGGCTAATTTATTTTCAAACTAATATAGATTCCTAGCTATTCTACTGTCACCCTCTCTCCAACACACACACACACACACACACACACACACACACTTATTTCCTTTCCATCCAGTTCATCTTCTACATAAAGGAGGATATACCATATTGCCATGTCTGGGTATTTTCTCTTCTTGTTGCACAAGTGGCCCACCCAAATATTTACCTTGAAACCCTAATAAACCTTGCAGGCCTATGAACGGGGGTGAAGAGGAAATGGGAAATCAGGGTGGCAGCTGAGCTCTGGCTCCCAGCTTTGTCTCTGAAGCTGATGCTCAGAACTGCTCTTTCGTCAGGCTGAAGGGCGGTCTCCCTATAGGAACATCTCCTGTCCATTTCTCCTCTCTGGGCTCAGCGTCTGCCCACTGTGCCCATAACAACATCTGTACTCTCTATGGACAGAATAACCAGGAAGATGAAGAACCATCACCAGGTCCAAACAGGAAATAAAGTGAAAGATAGTGCCGGGTGGCAGGAAAGGACTTGTCATCAATTCCTAAGAGTGAATACTAAATCACTACTTTAAAAATGAAGTAGAGGGGCCTCCCTGGTGATGCAACTGGTTGAGTCGCAGCACTATGAAGCCATCCACAGCCACTGCAGCACGAGTTCAATCTCTGGCCAGGGAGCTTCCCACATGGCACAGCAGACCTCTCCTGCTGCTTCCCCCAGCAGTGTATTTCAGTTCATCTGTCTGTTTTGCTCCCCACTTTGTCTCTGGTGAATTCTCTCACACACACCCCCACCCCTCCGACATACCTCTGGCCTATACACCAGTTAAATCTTTAAAAAAAATAAAAATGAGGTAGAATGATACAACTATTAACACCCAGAGAAAAGCAACGATGAGACTATGACCTTGACAGTCCAAGTGCTTGTGTGTTAGGCCTGATTTATGCACATGCTATGTGTACATGTACGTGTGAGTAGGGGGTAAGAGAGTATATGTGTGTCAAAATCTTAAAGTGTAGATACCTGAAGAGATTCTCCATCTGTTTGCAGTTAGAGTTAAATAAAAATAGTTTAGAAGTGAGGAGAAGAAGATAGCTCAAGATGTTTATTTTTTCACCATTCTGATATCCATTAAGCCTGTGGGATGCACCAATTCTTTCGAGTCACTCAGTAGAGTGTCATGGTTAAGCATGTGAATTTAGCAGCCAGAATGCCTGAGTTTAAAACCTGGTTCTGCCACCTCTTAGCTGGGTGACCTTGAGCAAATCACCTAATCTGTATCTCATTTCCTCAAACATAAAACAATGATAATAATTATACTAATTATATTAATTATTGGATAGTGGTGATAAAATTGTACCCACTTCATAAGATTGCTAAGAAGATGAAAGGAATTAACTGCAAAGTGTTTATAGTGGCCGATGTGTACTAAGCATTGTGTAAGTATTTGTGTTTGTATTATCATCATCACTTCTCCTAAATTGTCTTCTATATTGCTAGTCTCACCATAATTCAGTGGGGGATGATTCTGACCCCTGGTCCTGGTATGGAGACACATTTGTGATGGTCACAACTGGGCAGAAGGGTGTTACATGTATGAAGAAATATCTAAACATATTTCATAAACAATCTCCTACATTCTTGGTGTCGAGAGTGGCAGCAGCCCCAAAGATATCAGTTTTCCTTAACAACCCCACACCTTTGGTCTGCGAAGCTTAGTCTTACCCCCCAGCTACCATCACCTCATTTAAGGATGGAATGCCTTTAGAATCCAAACAAAATATTCATAGTATTATGAATAATACTTTAAGGTAATTAGTTTACTTCAGATGTTCAAGCTGTATCTGTACTATCTACTATTATAGAAATGCAGAATCATTGGTTATTTTTTATACAAGTATGTTGTTGGTTGTGTTACATATTAATATTTTAAAGTTTAGTTTTCCTGAGATCAGGGAAATTGCCAAAGAACCTATAACACACAGGAAAGCCCCCAAAACAAGGAATTATCTGGCCCAAAACATCGATGGTGCTGAGGTTAAGACACCCTGATTTAATTCAGGAGCTATCAAACTTTTTCTGTGAAGAGTCAGGTAGTAAATATTTATGCCATATTATCTCTGTTACAATGACTCAACCTTGCTATTGCAGCTATGGACAGTACACAAATGAAGGGTGTAGCAGTGTTCTAATAAAACTTTATTGACAAAAACAGTTGAGTTTTACTTGAGGGGGGATAATTCATTGATTGCAAAGCTAATACCTCCTATGCCTTCATGAAATAACATCTTCATCCCCTCTCTTGCTCTAATTATACCCTATAGCTTCCCATTTCCTATTAGGTAAAATTCAAACTCCTTGTTTGGAATCCAAAGCCTCCTGGCTTCTGCTTATCAGATCTCCTTCTCCCCTGTGCCTCTCCTATGAGATCTACTACCCATCACACCCCCTATTTCCAGGACAGGCCCTGAGAATTTCCTCTTCTCCCCTTGTACAATCCATATTTAGTTCCTTCATTCCTATCCTTCAGACGCCCAGACTCTTTTCCTTCTCTTCCATCTTCCCTGTTAACAGGCATGACTTGGAGGCAAAAGCAGTTTGGAAAATATTAGAAATTGTCAAGGGAGCAGATTGCTTGAGAGTCAGTCACTTACTATAGGAATAGAAGGAAATAGCTGGGTTTGGAGACATTTCTGAGATGAACAAAGTATCTGGTGACCAACAGGGTATGTGAGACAAGGAGAAAGAGGGTAATGGTGGGGAGGTTATGAAGAATGATCTCAAAGTTCTCATCTGGGAAACTGAGTGGTTGTTGACTGCTACATTGGCATTACAGCAGGTATGGGTGAGAGCAGTGTTTGATTTTGGACAAGTTAACATGTAGGAAACCCATGCTCATCTACTCAGGTGACAATAGGAGATGGAAGCCTGAAACCAAGAAAGGCTATTCTGGTTGGATGCTAATTTGGAAAACACGAACATATTGATTATGTTTGAGACTCTGGGAAAGGGGTGATCACTCAGGAGGAACTGACAATCTAGTAACAGAGGGAATCAAGGTCCCTGCCAAAACCTCCAGAAAGAGATAAAAATTGCAGAGGCTGCTATTGAAATAAAATCTGCCTTTCAGATCTTCAAATGTTTGACCTTTGTACAGGACAGTTTTAATGGAGGGAAAGCTAAAGGCCAAGGTCTCACTTCAAGTCAATAATAAACTCATCTTTAGGCATAGGAAAAAAGTGATTTCCAAATTAATTCCCAACTCCTTCAAAAGAATTTGGCTCTGGCCATAAATCAACATTCTACCACACCTAAATGTTTTTGTATCCAACTGATGCTACTTGGATCCTTGGATATGATGTTTGGAACCTGCATTTAACTTTAAGGGAATGTAAGAGATACAAATCGTCTCTGCATTCTTCAAAGATATTTTAGTTTAGAGGTCTTGGAATTCATATAAAGTTGTTCTTAATAATTCTATGTGTACAGTAGTATAGAGTACTCCCTCTACCTCAAACTACCAAAATCCACAGATCCACGGATGCTCAAATCTCTTACATAAAATGATGTAGCATTTTCTTATGACTTTTGTACCTCCTCCTATGTACTTGACATAATTCTAGATCATTCACAATACTGAGCACAATGTACGTGTTATGTGGATAGTTATTAGACTCCATTGTGTAGGAATATTGACAAGGAAAATATCTGCCGTTGTTTAGTATAGACACAACTATTACAGGCCTAAGTATATAATACTTATTTCACATTCCATGGTTGGTTGAAACCCCAGATGAGGAATCCATGAGGAAAACTGACTCTTTTTATATGCTAGGCATCTAGTACCAGGTCATGGTATTAGGCCCCTTTAAGTATGGTGACAAAAGGAATAACTCACTGAAGAAGGCAATCGTGATTCAGCATTAAGATGTATAGCCCAGATGCAACTAAACGTTTATACAAATACTTTCCTTTATCTGTTCAGATGAGGCCAAAATGACGGATTTCATATGTAAGGAACACTGGCTGTGATAATCACTCTTTTGTTAAAACCGTGAGGCTTTCGACACCGGGATTAGTATCATGTCTAAATATATGAAATGTCTACAATTATCTAGGTTGACACTTCACTGGTGGAGAGGTCTAAAACACTGAATAGACTGAAAAGCAGAGGTGAAAGGAGACATTCCCTTTGCCCTGACTCTCCATGGAATTGGATTTG
Source organism: Scalopus aquaticus (assembly GCA_004024925.1). Taxonomy (NCBI): domain Eukaryota; kingdom Metazoa; phylum Chordata; class Mammalia; order Eulipotyphla; family Talpidae; genus Scalopus; species Scalopus aquaticus. The sequence continues at coordinate 40,281 of PVIJ01003885.1, read as the reverse complement.
GGGAAATAAAGTAGATTTGCCAGTATTTTAGTCACATAAGGTTATATATATGATGGGGGAAGAATATTCCAAGAAAGTTCATTGCGGAGTTTGGGATTTGTGTTACTTTCTGATTGACTCCAGGTTTAGGCATTCAATTTATTCTTATTTGGCAACTTTTTTATCCAGCTGTCAAAGGCATTAGATCTAATCACTACCCCTTCTTTAGAGAACAGTAAGCTCTGCAAGGAGATTTTTTTCTTCTTTTCAAAGGTGGGAAAAGAGCCAATTAAGCTTCATCCTGCAGAGGTACAATGGCCTAACAGACAAAACACAAACCCAGCAACTCCATTAAACTTTTGCATTTGCACGCATGTCCCTTGAAAAATGAAATAGGGAAAGATGATGTCAGTCACTTGGGCTCTCCAAGGCTCACTTTCTTTTTCTAAATTAGGAATATGTGTGGCCCCTTTCCTTCCTATCTCTCCTCCCTTCCTATGGAGCACAGGGAGAGGTGGAAGAAGAGAAAGGAGAAGAAGGGGTTAGCTAGGGCCAATATTTGCCAGTAATGGACAAATAATAGCTCATTCCAGTAAGACAGAGAAAATGGGCTAAATTAGAAAACATTTCACAATGTCGGGCCTCGGTATCAAGTTGAGCCAAACTCAATCCAGCACAGCAATTTCCCACCTCCCAACTGTGTCTGCTTGTGCTCAAAACTCCAATTATATCAGCCTGAATGCTTCTCCTAAGACTACTTCTTCCTTTCCTGGTCTTCCCCTGCCCCCACCCTGAGCTCCCTCTGGCTCCAAAAGGGAGCTGGGCTGTCAGTGGAAATGGGCTTTGGCCCCTCCTTCAGTTTTCAGGGGCTGCCTCTCTCTTCTCAGGGCTTCTTTTATTAAAAATGATAATGCTACCACTTTCTGCCTGGATTTCCAAAAAAAAAAAAAAAAAAAGCAGCAAAAGGGGGGCTGAGGCAGAAAGGGAACAGGAGAGCAGAGATGATCTGAACCAGGAGTAGCTTTTCATCTGCCTGTCCCTCCGCTGATGCTCGCAGCCCAGAAAGCAGCGAGCACACAGCAGGAGGAGGGACAAGAGGCTGTCATTTTTTTCTCCTTTTAAAATTAAAACCCCCTAAAAAGAGAAAATGCTATCCTCGTAACTTTGGCAGGGACTTTCAGCCTTTGTTCTCTTTGTCAGAGTGGTGAATTTTGTCTTCTATTTTGGAAGAAGAGAGAGAAAGAGCATTGGCCCAGAAACCTGGAATACACCAGGTACTAGAGAAAGATGAGGAGTGTGATGGGCTGGGGGGAATAACTAGGGTAGACAAAGCAAATCAAAAGTGACCCTGGGGATGAGGGGGCAAAAAAAAAAAAAAAAGCCAAAGGGAAAAAACAAATGGAAAGAAGAGCCTCAAATGGATCCAAATGAACAGGAAGGGAAAATATAGAAAGGGCAAAGAACATGGTAGAAACAAATGAAAATCTATGTCTGTTTAAGAACCAGAAATTTGAGAATACAGAAGACAATTAGGTAATACCCCAGGGGTCAGGGTAATCACCACCTCGGATATTTCCCACAGAGCTTTGAGAGAGTCAACCTTCCATAAGTCAGACAACATGGAGCTTTCCTCTCCCCTCCCCCCACCCCCGCAGCCTCATAAATATCAACATCACATATTCAGACTAAATTTTTCCTTTGTCCTTTTATCCCATTTCCTAGTTGTAGCCTCTAAACAACTTTTCTGATCTTTCCTGTGACATATCATCTAGATATTAAAAGATGACACCATATCACATCTGCTTCCTTAGCCCAAATTATACATTACGTGTTTGTTCTTTCAAGTATCCTTATAGAACAACCCCTTTGCTGCCATCATTAGTCTTGGGGTTGTGGCCCAAAGTCTTTCATTTCACTGTGCTTCAGATAATAAAGTGCCTTCAACATTTCGATCTTGAACATTGGACATCAGTAATGGGTGGTTGCCCAAAGCTGGGAAGAAAGAGAAATGCACGGTGGAGAGAAAATGACGGGAACTAAGCATCAGAAGACCAGGTCCTTAAATTAACTAAAGTCTGCTAGTGATCAGTTGCGTAATAATGAGACCAGACTGTGAGTTGGGCTGATTCCTGCCCGAGTCTAGGACCTGATCTTCATTCACTCTGCAGTACAGCAAGTTTGTGGACTTCAGGGTCTCACAGTCTTGGGTTCAAATCTTGCTCCTCTACTTGCGAACTATTTGGCTGTGTGGCAATTTGCTTGACTTTTAGAATCCTTAGTGTCTTAGAATATACTTGAGAAAATAACACCAATCTTACCGGGGATGTTACAAGAAGTCAAGACATGTTCCCAAACTTACTGGGTTCATAAGTACCAAAGTGATTTAGTGATTTCCACAGCTCCCTGAGATCCAAAGAAATATTTACGGGCTTTATTTATTTTATAGTTAGGTCTAACTAAGAAGTATTTATATCCCAACTTATAGCCACTGCAAAAGATAATACCCATAATATTGAATGCAGTTTGTGTGGTAGCTGATAGATCTCTGAGCGTACCTTGACAATTTACAATACATCATGGAGCCTCTGTAAGCTGGCTGCCATGCCCCAAGTCCATCAGCACAATGTTGGGGAACCATGAAAGTAAAGTCAAAATACAGTTCTTGGCAAGCACAGAGCAGGGACCCAAAAATGGCAGCTATTTCTGCTACCAATTAGAACATTCCCTCAGCATCTAAACTGGATCTAAAGACGTGATTTGAAGTTCATCCCATTCAGATGCATTGCCTCTCCATAGCATTAAATTGAAGACAGATCTGGAGGAGCTGGAAGAAAATTGCAGACACGACCTGGGTTGAACCCTGCCTTTGAGAAAATCATATGCCTTGAACATTGTGAAAAAGTTACAAAGAAGACCTTAAAGAGTGAAGATTCTCCTTCCATGCTCATTAAGAACCCCTACTTGGGTACCTGAGGTTCCTGTTATAAAAAGGCAGGCTGGATGAGGATCAGAAAGAATCCTTCTCAACTGCCTAGAATGAAATAGCAAAAGTAACTTGTCTCCTTTCCTCTCTCCCTAATAAGATGCAGTATTTCTTCCAAAAGAAGTTTTGTTTAGTTTCTGTCTTCAGTGCTACTTTGGCAGCAGGTAGAAGAGTAGAGAGAGACTCAGAAGGGCAAGAAAAATTCCTGTTACTCTTCCCTCTCTGAAAGTGATGACAGTAGAACTATCAACCATTTGCCACTATTTGCTCAATGATACTGTCATTGATTTAATGTCTGTGGAGCGCCTACCCTATGATTAAGAGGACTGGACAATTTACGGAAAAAAAAAAGACAAAAGGTTCAGTCTGTGCTTTAAGGACTACCCCACTGCTGCACAGTCCAGTGGGAAGACAGAAGAGGATGCCAAGGGTTAGGCTGAATTGAACGCTCATTTGGTTATATGTAAGTGCTTCAGAGCCTTGGGGGAGAATCTTTTAAATCTCCTACAGCAGAGATGAAGAGCAGAACAGAAGCAAGAGTCTTCTGGGAAGGCTTTTTGGAATAGGAGTCAGGAGTAAGTAGAAGCAGGATAATAATTATCCTTAACATCCCCTCTGCCCCATCACCAACAAATTAAAAAAAGAAAAAAGCTAGTAGCACTTGTAGGAACAGAAGTGCGTTAAGTCTACACCCACTGTGAAGTCAGGCTACACCCGTGTCACTGATTCACCTGGGTGGCTTATGCTAGGTCATCATTGCATTCTGCCTGGATGAACACTGATTATCAGGATATTCCTGTAGTGAACATACCTGGATGACTCTTCAAGGTACCTCTCTCTCACTCTTTTATTCATCTCAACTCATTCATTCATTCAACATGAGACATTTATAGCTGGTCTCCAACTTTCCTATATCAAATCTCTTGTACCTGTACTTCCTGCATAGTGCATAGTGGTCTATACCAAGTGTGAATTTTCATTCTAAGGGAGAGTCCTCACTTCCTCGCTTGAGATTGACCCTGTCAGAGCCTCATCTGGGTGTGTGCGTGTGTGTGTCCATCAAAGAAGTGGATAATATCAGTTTCATTCAGTCTAACATTGTGGATGTTCATGGAAGTTAAGAATCCTCCAATCCTCTCCCCACAGTGAGAACAAAGAGGCTGGAAAGAACCAGCAGACACATTTCTCTCCATTCCTGTCTATCATCCCTCCCCATGGACAGCTCAGGAGCACAGATTTCTGTAAGGTATGTCTATACTACATCCCATGTGCACCCCCAAATCATGACTTCTAAAACTGGGACCTGCTTATTCCTGCACCATCTTGCATTTGCTTTTCTTGTATCAATTCTCGTTTTCCCTTTCTCTTGCTAGGAAGGATTGCACCTTCCTGTAAAACCTTAGCACATGTTTTGTTCCTAGTGTTTTCAGGCTAGGGCAGTCAATGTCATTCAGCTGTAAAAGGAGGGTGAAGAGTAACAGTACCTATTTCATAAAGTTGTGAAGATAAAATGAGCTAATATTAAGCGCTTTGAACAGTGTTTGGCAGGTATTAAATCCCACATAATTTTGGCTATTATTATTCATGTCTTTTTTTCCCCCAAGCATCTAACACAATCACTGCGACATGGAAGGTCATCAGTAAATGTTTTTAAAGTGAATGAATGATGGATGTACCTACATTAGTGGCACTCGGAAGACAGATGAGTCAGAAAAAGAACATCACTCCAATTATTAAATATAAATAAACAAATTTCTCTTTTGGAAATGGTGAATCTAAGCACCAGGAAATACACTGAGAAAATTAAAGAGAGGCTTGCAAGAACTTGTGGGCACAAATATCCTCATAAGCCCACATTCACTTATTTATTCAACAAACATTTAATCAGTGCTTAATAATGAATGTGCCAGGGAAAGCCATAAGGCTACAAAGATGAATAAGACACAGTCCTGAACTTGAGGAACTTGCAAGGTAGGACCGTAAGAGCAGGGGCAGATAAGTGAGCAGATGATTGATCATCAGATGGTAAGTTAGTTATCAGATGATTATAATCATGGGGTGGAAAATAATAGCAGAGATATGCGTGGGGCTTACAGGGCCACAGAACAGGGCCAGTTGGTGAAGACTGGGTTGTATCAGGTAGTTATTTGTGAGGAGCCATCTGGATGTAACAAAAATAGTAAGTGGGGAATATCCTGAAAAGTTTGCGGTGGGCTAGGAAGGGGGCCAGGGAAAGCTATTCTAACACAGTACATCCCATGAGTCAAGGCATGGACATGTGAAGTAGTAGGGGTCCCCCCGGGCTGTACAATTTTCAGTGTCATTGGACACACAGAGATTGATTGGAGAGGACAGGACTGAAGTTTCTAAGGGAACCAAACACCGCCTTAGAAAGGGCCACATAAATCCCACATTTCACTGTAAGTTTTTGGCAGCGTGTAAATGGAATCTCCTTTAAATAGATTCTTTTGGTGAATGGAGAAAAAGGATTTGAGGATGAGTCAAGGAGCAGGGAGCCAGGTAGGAGAGAATTGTACTATAGAGGTTCAGGTGAGGGACAAAGTGTTGGCTTAAGGCAGTGGGGTGCAGGTGAGGTTATATGGTATCAGGGGCCAATCAAATATTATGGTGGTGGGCTACGGTAAAGCCCATAGTGGCATCCTTTGGTCCTCAGCCTGGCCCTCCTGCAAGCTGGACTCAAATGCTCCTCCTAGGAGCCCCACGATGGAACCCCACCAATTCATGTTCCATGAGTAGGTCAATCTGCTCAGAGTCCTTGGATTTGCATGGTGAAATCTCAGGTTCAAATAGAAATCTAATATCTGGGTCTAAGTAAATGGCTTGTTAAATGTTATTTTATTCACAATAGTTACTGAATTTCCAAGGGATCAAGAAATTTAAAGTCAGGAATAAAGACTTTAACCAAGGGAAGTGAGAGGCAAGGCCAGATAAAAATCAGGTTTGACTTATTTCACCAAAGCTCATTTTCTCATCCTTTCTCTCTGCTCCCCCCAACCTGTCTCTGTCTCTGTCTCTGTCTCTCTCTCTCTCTCTCTCTCTCACACACACACACACACACACACACACACACACACACACACAATTTTAAGTTACAACAGATTCCTCATAGTCATTATCAATACATTCTTTCTTTTCCCAAACCTATCCCATATCACCTTATATAACCAATGGAACCTTAACGGCCTCCATCCCATATCCCTGGCCCCAGCAAGTGTAATTGCTAAATTGGTTGGGACTTAAGGAACAGGGAGATGTTCGATGACGACAGTGTCACCAGCCCTCTCCCTGGGCTTCAGTTCAAAGGAATCGCAGTGCAGGGCCAGAGGAGAGGAACAGCAGACTTACTGCACTTGCAGGCTCTTCTCTCTCTCATGCAATCCTCGGGTGAGCAGGACACAGCAGGGGTTGCTGGGAAACAGAGTCTTTGATGATGTGCTCTCCCTGCTGTGAGGACTAATGACTTCAAAGAGGGCATCTTGCCACACTAGGGGTGTGCGTGGAAAATCTGACTGCAGTGTAATTAGGCAGGAGACTTCAATTTAGGCTACTGTGTCCAACAATGCCCTCCTCTGCCCACTGGAAAGCCCTGTTTGCAGGAAGGAGAGACAGAGCTTTTGAAGAGCAGGAGTGTGTCTTCAGGATGATGGCTTTGATGCTGACTGAGAGAAAGAGAGAAGTTCAAACCAACCAAACCAAACCAATAAACAAAAAACCTGAGCCTTGTTCATGGGTAAGATGGAAAACTTTTCATTAATGGAAACAAGGTGTCCCTCCTGAAGCCCATTCCCTCGATTTTTATTATGAGACCTGAAGCTAGAGTTCCTGATCCTGGTGGAAGGGTCATGTGTGATCCCACTGCCACCTGGTATTACAAAGCCTCCCCATGAGCTATACGGTTTCACTTTTCATGATTACCATCTACCTCTCAGTACAACCCTGTGGACTAAGTGTTATTATCATGCCTAATTCACAGGGGAGGAAGTCATAGTACAAAAAGCTTAAGTAATTTGCCCAAGGGAAGTAGGTAGAGCTGGTAAGTGGTAGAGCCAGGCTTTGTATTCAGGTGACCTGCTTGTACAGTTTTAACTATTATGTTCTTTGTGTAGAACTCACTTCCTCATGTATCTCAGCTCCTAATGGGCTGGACCTTATAGAACTGTGGTGAGGATTCAACAGAGTATAGACACAAAAGAAGTCCTAAATGGAAGTAATGTATTGTGAATGATTTATAAAGACATTCCCTCCTTCCTGCCTCCAACATAAACATTTCCTATAGTAATATAATATCAGTATGAAATATATTTCTTATCACCAATAGCAATTAATTTTTAATGAGCACCTACTACATTCTATATGTAAGATACTGTATACTGAGAATGAGACTCAAAATTAAGTGCTTGCTCTGAAAGTTTTGTAGTGTACATAGGGTCAAGGCAAGTTTAGGGATGGAAATAACCCAAGGCATGATGTGGTAACTGCCACAAGAGTGTTACTGAGGAGGGAGAGAGGTTTTCATTGGGGAATCAGGGAAGGTTTTATGCAAGAGCAGTTATTTGGGCTAAATCAGGGAGAAGGAATATAATTAACTGGGAGGGCATCAGAGAAAGGGAGCTAGAGGAAAAGAAATGTCACAAACAAGTGGGGAAGGGGTAAAGTAAAATGTAAATGTGGTTAAGAGCAAACAATTCAATAAGGATAGAAACAAATACTGGGGACTGTGAGTATCAGGAGGAAACTTTCCTGAGAGGCTACATGTGGCCGGACTTGTCCTCATACATCACCATGAAAGCCTGGACTCAGATTCACACTGCTGGGGTCCTTCCAGCTCCTTCCATTCCTACTGTGTGCTCTCGACTAAGTTATTGGAACCCTCTGTGCACTAGCTTCCTCATCTGTACAATGCAGAGAGAGAATGATGTAAACACTCATTCACATGATGCCTTCACATAGAATGCACTCAATAAACCCTGTTTATTAATATTTAAAGAAGAAACAAATATAAAGCACCCAGAAGAGTGCTTGAGCCAGCAGAGGAACCCATACATGCTGATCTCCTTCCCTTGCTCCCATGGAGTACACCAAACATCTCTCTAGATGTACTTCATCGATACCTGAAATGGTTCACTTCTCTGGGCTAAATCCCACCTCTCCACAGGTTTCTTTCAAGGAGCAAATGTTTCTGGGGCCAGGAAGGAAAAACCCATTAAGCGGCTGATGATGGAACAAAGGTGATGATAGTAACTCAGTCCCCTAGAACTAGAGAACGGAGAGCACAGGGAAGAGTGCGATACTGACCAGGGTGCTTGCTGTGTGAACCCCTTTACACTGAGTTCAGAGGACAGGTCATAAAAGGAGGAGCAAGACACAAGAGGAGGGGGCACTGTTGCCCACAAACCTACTGGTTCACAGAGTACACTCTTTTCCTTGACATATAGCATCCTGAGAGTAAGCACATGTTCCTGATAGAGTACCTAGGTTTGGATGCCAATTATGCCATTTACTATGGATGTAACTTCTGGGCAAGTCACCAGACTTCTCTGTGCCTCAGTTTCCTCAACTGTAAAGAGGGGATAATGTCAAAAGTTTACTGTAACATTAAAATATAAAGAATCTTATGTGCTAGGCACAGTAAACTTACAGTAAATAATAGCTCTTGCTATCTGGTACTAATCTAGGAGGAATTCACTGAGAATCACATTACTAGGTCTTGTAAAATGAGACTCTAAGTGAAATAGAACTTCATGACCTAGAGGAAGAGATGGTCTAAGAGCTACATGGAGAATTTGGAGGCAAATTTCCAAATGTTGAGCTCTTTAGAGCAAAATGGATCAATATGAAAAACAAGAATGCAAAGATGACTAAGGTTAGAATGGATTTTTGAATAAGAGGGAGACCCAAGTGAACCACATGACCATTTTTGATGGCAACTCTAAGTTGACATTTTAAAGAGGGGCACAGAAGTCATCTACCCTGATTTTAGAAAGCTATTCATTCACTGGATTAGATGTATTGAATACCCATTCTGGGTCAGACGCTTGACAAAATCTTTATATGAACTAGATGAAAATATGTGCATTGAATAAAGTACATTTGATGGATTCTTTCGTGGTTGGACGAGGAAGCCAACAAATTTTGCATAAGGGGCCACGGTCAACCCATAGGAGGGTGTTTGATTGAGAGCGGGGTTTGGCTTTGTTCTATTTAATAATTTTATCAGTCACTTGAAGAAGGTCACTGAATGTGTGTTAATTAAGTTTACAGATAATACAAAGTAGAAGGGATAGCTCATAAGTAGGATAACAGAATCTAGATTCAAAGGATTTCAACAGACTACAGGCTAAAATTTAATAGGGTTTTATATAAGGCCTGAATTTAGGTTAAGGTAATTGACTGCAGTCTTGAATATACATTTTCTTTTTGATAGTAGTTCCTGTAAAGATCTTTAGTTGACAGTAAACTCCCTATAAGCTAACACCACGATTCTTCTCTTAAAAGACTGAATACAAACTCAGCTTAGAATCCATTAATAGAAAACACAGAGAAAGAAACAGGGATGATACATTCTATGGGATAATTTGATTATTCCTGGGCAGCAGCATCTGAAAGGGATGATGACAAACTAGAGAAACATAGAAAACAGTAGGATCGTTAAGAAATTTAGAAAGCTTTCATTCTAAAGTATTGTTGATGGAATTCAGTATATTTAGAAGAGAAGGCTTGATGGAGGGGTCGTCACAATTATCTGTAACATTAACATGGAGTCAGCCCATCTATGGTGGTCCTGTGTGCTCACAGGGAACCACCCCAGCAGAGGAGCACATTTTTCTAATACACATAAAGACACCACCTAAGCCAGCATTTTGAGCACAGGAAAAAGTCCATTATTATTTCAGAGGACAGAGCTAACCAAAGGGGTGGAACTTACAAGAAAACATATATCGGCTCAGTCTAAAGAAGGAGTGTCAAGCATCTGCATCAAAACAATGGAATGAATTGTCTTTTCAGAACACGTAGGCCCCATGGCTGAGAGTGGCCCAACAGGGCTGAGGGGCCATCTGCTAGACAGGCACTAGGAGGGATTTTTATTCCAGGTGGCAGGTTGGGGGATATGACCTGGAGATGGGCTCCCAGCTCTGAGTGTCTGAAATTATCAGTGATTCAGCTGATATTCTTACTCCCACTTCCTGACATTGAGAAGGTGACTCACTACTTGCATGAAAGAGTCTATAGGTCCAATTAGAGGTCTGTGTACTTGCTGCTCAAGCTGCCCCTGAACTTGGTAACAAGTGAACAATGATCACTGCAGCTGTTTTTAGGCTTTGCTTATGAAGAACCACTGAAAGATTAATGCACTCTTTCATTTCTTTAACAAATATATCATGAGTACCTACTATGTGCTAGGCAGTGTGTTCGGGTAAGATGATGGAATGATATATAAGATGCATTGTTTCCGACCTCATGGAATTTGCAAAGAGGTGGTTTATTTGAAGCTCAGCTTGCCAAATTGATGTTAAGATCACATAGTTTGGTAGTAGTTCAAAGAACATATAAGAGGCTGTGACCAATGCAGAGCATCATCATAGGACACTTAATGCCATCACTTAAGGAGTGACTGCTTACTCTATGTAACTTTGCTGATACAACACATTGAGGTTTTCTTTATAACCCTTACAATAAATTTATAATATAGGGGCCTCCCTGGTGGTACAGGGGTTAAAGTCTTAGCACTGTCAAGCTATTGGCAGCCACTGAGACACAAATTCTATCCCTAGCCGAGGAGCTGACCCACATGGCCCAGCAGACCTCTCCTGTCTCACCTGCTGCCCCACTCAGCAGTGGATTTCAGTAGATCTGCCTGTTTTGCTGCCCACTCTGTCTCTGGTGAATCCTCTCACACCACCCCCCCCCCCACCTCACACACACCACTCTGGCCTATACCCCAGCTCTTGTATGCATACATATAAAAATAAGTCTTTAAAAAATTATGATGTGAACACTATTATTATTTCTGATGAGGAACTGAAGGTTGAAACATGTTACAAGCTCCAAAACACAGTGCTTTCAGCAAACCAGATGAGATTTGAGTCCAAATCTGTCTGTCTCCAGCTCTGTGCTCTTCCCATTATGCTCTGCTGCCTCCCAGACAGATAAAAATGTGAGCAGGTGAACACTAATCCTATTAGAAGTGAGGTGTCCATAGCCTGCTGGCTAGGATGAAATAGTCTGACCAAAACTGTTAAGTGAAGTCTGGTTAACTGGTCTGATTAACTAATACTGACCCAGGAAAGCAAAACCTGGAAACTTGTCCCAGCACACCATCTCCCTAGGTCAAGCAGCTTGAGGAAAGTGGATTGCCTCATCCTTCAGATTTGAAGATGTCACCACTCACCCACTATGCGAGAACTCTGAAATCTTTGCCAAAAGCAAGGATCTGCCTTGGTGTTTTATTTTGCTACATTTATGCTGGGCAAAGGCAGTGCCTGGATAGGGCCTCTTGTGCAGGCTGTGCTGTGCCCTCTGCTGCAGTGGGCCATCTTGATGTGACTCCTCATTTGTGCTCTCCCATGAGCCACAGCACAGAGCTATCCAGTAATAGACACCTGCCCCTGCACGGCAATTGACCAGCCGGGGCCCCCAGCATTTGTCTGTGCTTGTTTGGGCAGCATTGGGCATTGGGCAGCAGTCAATGGCATTTACTGTGTTTAAGCCTTGAGCTAGGTCCCTCTGGTGACTTGTCACTTTCCTTAGGACACTACATCATTTTGAAAGAGATGTTTAACCACAGACCACATACTTGTCATTGTTTTAATCTAGGCATCAATGCTAGAGCCCCTGCCCCTACAGCCTCTCGGCTGCATTGCAGCCTCACTCCCGCTTTCACTTTGAAACTCAGAACAGTGGGCCCTGTGGGGTTTGACAAGAGAAAGTTCTCTTCAGGTACCAAGATTATCTATTCTTTATTTTTTTAATTTTTATTTATGCATACAAAAGATGGGGTGGAGGCCAGAGGTGTGGGGGTGAGAGGATTCACCAGAGACAGAGAGGGGAACAGAACAGGCAGATTGACTAAAATCCACTGTTGAGGGGAGCAGCGGGCAAGGCAGGAGAGGTCTGCTGCACCATGTGGGAAGCTCCCTGGCCAGGGATCGAACTCTTGCTGCAGTCGGGGAGGATAGCTTCATAGTGCTGAGAGTTAACCCCTTGCGCCACCAGGGAGGCCCAAGATTCTCTATTCTTGTGGACAAGACTCAGCATTACTATAATAGACAATAAGCTCACTGAAAAACAGGGGCATCATAGTTCCTATCTTTCAATGTTGAAAGGAGCAGTAAATGTGTTGGGACATGAAAAGTACTTGGAAGAGTGGCTGTCAGCTATTATTTTCACTGAATCAAGCTCACTACTGTTACTGCTGCACTGGATGCAGCTATGACACCGGCCACACAGCACGATGGCTCACTAGTCCGGATGCTCAGGCAGGCTGCCCCCAGAGGGAAGCAGGCACCCCTTTCTGACCAGGGCACAAGGGTGAGCACTCACTCCACACAAGTCACCCTTTTCGTGTGGTGATAAGCAAGGGAGTCCCTGCCATGTGTCAGGAGGGCAGGAAGTCCCTGCTGAGGACTGTGGCCTGGGCAGCCCCTCACCTCCACCCCCTGCCTCCTTCACCTCCAGGGCTCGCTAGGCTGGTGTAGTGCCAGGGCTTTGGGCAGCTGCTCACAGCTGCTTTCACAGTCCTGCCCACAGACATCTGGGGACCCCCTATGCCCACTGGTCTTATATCCACAGGTCAACCTCACCAGGAAAACTTGGTTTGGACTCTCTCCTCAGACCAACATTGCTACTGTCTATGTGGAAAACCTTATGGAAAGGTTAGTGGGAGGAGATTATAAGGGAAGAAAAAAACTCATCTGAAAATTGAGCTGCATCATAGTGTAATGAAGAGCCTAGATATTATACCAGACAATTCTATTCACCACTCGATGTCTCTAGTCAGCATATTACTGAGGCCCAAATAATAAGCCCCTTGCTTATTATATACACATAGATGTATATATGGCTGTAAATGAATCTATACCCAGGTATACACACAATTAATGTGTACACACATGCACATACATATATGTGTGCACCTACATCTTTAAGTGTGTGTATATACATGTACATACCTATATAAATATGTATGCATACATGTGTGAAGTATATGTGTACACATATATGTATGTATATATCCATAAAATATGTGGATATATGCACACAAAAACCCCCAAGAGATAAAACAAATGACATAATGACATTTTCTGTTTCAAAAGTATTATCCCTAAACAAAAAAAAAAAGATGAGTAAAGTTTCTCTTTATGGGATAGTACTTGAGGTGCCTTGCATTGTTTTAAACTACTCTGTGTATATGTGTGTAGTTTTTGAAAAAAGATTTTCTACCAAGTGCATGCATTTTTTTATAAAAAAAAGAAAAGATGAAGTAAAAAAATCAGATGTGCCCTGACAAAATGATCTCCAAATTCTGACATTATAGCAAGTCAAAACTTAGGAAAAATCATTACTGCATGAATATTTGAACAAGACTCCAAAATACTCCTGTAGAAAGAATATACCTTAAAATTCTATGAAATTGTTTACACAGAAATTTTAGGTGGAATAAATATTGCTAACTGCTCATCTCTGACCTAGTTTATAGGATTTTTATCAAGATTGGTGATGACATTAAAAAACACCGAGCCCAGCATTGCCTACTTAATAAATGACAGCTCTTTATCAGCATTAGATGAGCGACAGCTCAAGTCTTCAGTGACATTGAAGTTGCTCTGCATTAAATACTGTGCTGGCTGTGAGGTCATTGTTTGGGGTCCAACAGCCCTTTGTGATAACCACACAGATGTTATGTTAGTGGAATCCGACCCGGACACTAGAGCCTGGGCCATATTCTTCTTACTCCAAAGTCAGGTTGATATCAACGATTTAAGTTAGAAATTAAGAATAACGTCCCCACAGAAAAAGTTTGAAGAAAAATAATGTAACGCCAACAATTTTCTAAAGCTTCCTCTTTATCTTTTTCCTCAATTGTGATTATAAAATACAGGCCTTTGTTGAATTATGAAAGAGTACCAAAATATATACAGAATTGAGAGGGAGCAGCGGGAAGTAAAATTTCTGATGCATAGAAGAAGAAATAGGGAAGGAATATGCTAGCATAGTAATGATAATTTTCTCCGAACATGGGATAATGAGTGGATTTTTTTCTATTTATTTTAAAGAAAAAAAAAGATAAATAGCCAAGATCTCCAAAGCCAGGGGAAATGATAGCACTCTCAAACCTAGTATTCATAGACAGAAACCCAAGGAAGCTGAAGGTCCAGTGAGCACTGCTAGAGAAAAATATCCACGCATTCAATAGAATATATAAATTCAGGACACTATCTGGGAAGCATAGGCAAGACATAAAACATTCATTTCTATAAAATTGAAACAATTTATCTTCCATTCTTGAGCAGATGGGAGGGTAAATTGAGGTTGATTTTTTTTCACCCCGGTGGTCATGTTGGAGGAAATATGAGTATCCCGCCTCCAGCACTGTTTAAAATAAGTCTCCCGGTGCTGTGACTGGACTCATCAGGGACAACACTGGGGTGGTGTCCTCCCTCAATGGGGGGTGGGCAGACGCTTGTCACTTGTCAAGGGTGGGAGGAGGATGAGTCTCTTCAGTCCTGGGAGGATGCAGAGATGCAGGTGTGGGGGTGGGGGTCAAGACTGTCTCCTCTAGATAATAGTAAATGGAATAAGTCAAAGGGGAAAGATAAATACCGAATGGTGTCACTAATACGGGGAATATAATGTAACTAAATTAATAGTCAGATAAAAAGAAGCTGGAAAACTAACCCTTGATAGTTGACTACAGAACTGAAGCTCCAAGGGGGTGGGGGAGGGAAAACATGGAGGGAGGGAGGCATAATAGCTTGTGGTGATGGAGTGTGGTGGTAATACCTGATGGGGGTACCACAATGTTACCTCAGTGGAAAATAAATTAATTTTAAAATAAAAATAAAATAATAAAATTATTAGAATAGTAAAAAAAAATTTCCTCTCTTCTGCTGCTGCTAACTTCCCTTCACCTGACATTCTTTAAAAAATATTTACGGGGGGGGGACTAAAAAAAAAATATTTACCAGACTGATTTACTGCCAATGCCCAGATGTCACTCTAAAGCTTAGTCACTGGTTACATGACCTTGAGTCAATGTCTTCATTTGTCTGACCCTCCACTTCTGGATCAGTAAAATGCACGAATGCTTTGGGATGTCCTCGGCCACCACTCTATAAACCCATCCATATTTTCACTGGAGGGGATAGTATTAAGAAGGTTTCTTCTCCAGGTGTATGGAGACTTCAGGACGTGCTTAGGAACGTTTTTAAGTCTGGTCATGCTTCAGAAACATTTGGGGGAGACTGTCAAAGGTACAGATATTGCCCTTCTCCCAGACCTATGAAAGAAAAATCTCTGAGGATAGAAGTCAGAAACCAGTATTTTAAATAAGCGCCCAGATAGTTCTTCAGGCATCCAAATGTCAATTACCAGAGCACATCTGACTCTTGTATTGTCCAGAGCAACCAAGAAGGTCTCAGCTGCCCCTAGGATTGGAAGGACATCACGTAAAATGACCACAGCCAAGGCCAGCTCTGGCTCATCAAGTGGTTTGGTGCAAGTAAGAACAAGGCGCCCCTTTGGACAAATGCACCCTTTGTCTCAGAATTTCTTAGCCTTGGCAAGCAAGGGCTAGATGTTAGGCCTCAGCTGTTCTCCCAGCCAGACACCTTACAATGTACAAAGTTTTTTACTATACTCAGTTACTGACCACACACTTTTTTGTGAAAATGGGTCAACTTGAGAAAGTGTCTGAGAATGAGGGGTAGAATTTCCCCAAGCCAGTGGGGGCACTCGAACCCTTCAAGTCTATCCAGGGGTATCCATATTCAGCTACTCAGTTTCTTTTGCTCACTGAGAAAGGGGGGTCATGCTTTTTCTAGGGGACAGTATTTCACTTTATATGTGGGTTAAAAGGAATTGGGTGACAGCAGAGCTTCTAGAGAGAAGACATTGGGAAGTTGAGGTTTAAATCTAACATTGAAATGAGGGGAGGAAAGACAGCCCCCTTTCCACTGACAAGTGGGGGAAGAGAGGAGATGGAAATAAAGGGAAGGAAGAAAATAAGAATGAGAAATAAAAGATCAAACAAATACACTGAGATATTCACTTTTTAGAAATAAGTGTATAGTTAGCAATAATTAGACAGAGTCAGAGAGTAAGAGAGAGAGAGAACACCAAAGAAGAATAAAAAGAGAGCTAATGGGAAGATAATCACATTTGTGCCTGGCATGGCAATGACAGAGGCTGGCACAGACAATGAAGTCTGGGCTGGAGGGCAGGGGAGAAGGGTGCCCAGAGATAAAGGAGCAGGAGCAGACGGGCCTGCAAATCCTGTCTGAGGGGTTGGACAAAGGTGAATGGGGCATCCGTGACACAAAAACAGCCATGCGGGTGGGGAAATAAAAGCCAGATGATGCGTTAGAAACAGGCAAAGTCAGAACGTCCAGTCACACAGCACTGTCTGGCTGCATCTGAGTCACTGCTGATGAGGCTTTGGGTAGGTCAAAGAAGGCCAGACGCTGCCCAAGGCCGGGGGGTGGAATCAGGCCGCCCTAGAGGACTAGGCCCTACCGACAAACTGCTCAGCATTTGCACCCTGATCATCACACAGCTGAGGAGTTTCTTGCCAGTTTTACGTGGCTGCAGATGGGCCAGGACAAGCAAGGATGGTTCTGCCCCCTTTCAGACACTCAGTGGAGGTTGGTGTCTGCGCAAAACCCGGAACCCGGAGCCACAGGCACCCTCTCCACCGGGCTCTGCTCATTGTACTGTGTGTGAGGTATCTGGGGGATCCTTCAGGCAGCCCCAAGGAAAATCACCTCCTGTCCAGGACACAATTAGAGCAAGACAGAAGGGCTTAGGCCAATCATGGCACAGTCTCCATCTGGGCTGGGAAAGGAATGTGGATTCTGTGGTGTGGGCGCACTCGATCCTTCTATGGCGTGGAGTCCCTAAGCAGTGAGTCCTGGGTGGGAGAGCAACAGCGAGCAGCTGCAGAAATAGGACAGAACAGTAAGTACCTGGGACAATGGAAAGGACATTCTGTATTAAGACAGTGTGGGATGTGCGTGAGTGTATGTGTGTGCGTGCATGTGTGTGTGCATGCACGTGCACGCACGTGTACTAATCTGGGGGTGTTGTGGTAAGTGTGTTGCGTCCTGAGTAGGCAGTGAAAGAGGTAGGTGTTCTGATGAGCAGGGCTATCCCTGACAACAGCTTTGTAAACCTCTGAGAAACACCTGCTCATTTTCCACAGCGGGCCTCTTCCCATCTCATGAATTATCACTCTATCACCATCCTTCAGCAATGAAATCCAGCACTAGGTTACAGTTGTCTAGTGGGGAATCTCCTTGGTGTTGCCCTCTGCATCTCAGCTGCCAGAATAAGAAATCACACTATTATTTACCGGCAATCTTCGAATGCACGAATTTAATCTAATTGTGGTATTCTGAAAAATACATCTAGAGGCCCTTGGGTACATTTCTAATTTAACAAAAAAAAATATTGTAGCCTTTCTTAATAATCTTCTCCAAAATAGCTAAATGAATTTGTTTTTTCTCCTCTAATATTTTCATGTAAATCAATCTCCCTTGCTTTTTCCACCCTCATCTATTGTTTTCATTTCTCATCTATGAAAATTTTCAATTTGTCCTTGTTGTCCTGGCAAACAAATATTAAATAGACTCTAACAGTCCCTGGCTGTGTGTGTGTAGCCTCAGGGGTGGGAGGCTGCGGAATTATTCAGTGGGTTCCTGAAGGTTAGACAGAAAGCACTGCAGAGCCATGCTGGGGTAGGCCCCCTCATCCGGGGTGCTCTGTTGGGCTCCTGGGTCATTGGGGGGTTGGGAAGTGGTGGCAGGGAACCGCTGGCCTTGTTGCCCATCTCAAAAGCCAAGAATGTAACCTCCAACATCCCATGTTCTTTTAATAACTCATTCAAAATCTGTCATCCATGACTTTAAATCTTTTGAAGGCTATTTTTACATTCAGGGAATAGAAACTTCTTGTGTAGCAAGTTCAATGATTTTCCACTCTGCCACCTGGATCGTGCCCCTGAGTGAAGGCACCAAGGTCCACACACCATTGTCTCAACCTGTCTCGCTTCGCCTCCGGCATTTTTGGCAGAACCAGAGTCACCAAGGAAAGTTTGCAACTCCCTTGAGTTGTAACTGCTATACAAGGTTCCTGATTCTATTTTATTCTTTGCTGAAGATTTTGGAATATGCTTTACTTGCAGAATCCATGTGAGTGAAGCATCTAGATAGTCTCAAAAGATGGTTCTGTTTTGTTTTGTGATGTTTGTTACGATCTTTACTTTCTTCATTGGATTATTTTAGTTTACTAGGATGGGTCCAGAAAAATGGAAATAAAGTGAAAAAAGGTCCCACCAAGAATACAAAAACCTTGAACTCCCTCCTGCTCATAATTCTACACTCATATACCTGGAGTTTAATATCCAAATCTATAGTAAGCAAGACCCCCTCAAGATCTAGTCTTTACCCACTTTAGAAGTCTCTTCTCCTAGTGCTGTAAACTATACTCATAAACTGCTTTGAGCTATTATTTGCCAGTAATGGAAAAATCAGACTTTTTAGGTCTCTATGCCTTGACATATGCTAGTCCCTTTACTTATAATTCCCTTTTCTATCTGTCAATAGAAGAGCTCAAAACTCAACTTTTCCACAAAACCCTATTCCAGATTCTCAGACCTCCCATAAGTAATCCCATAAACTAAAAATCCATGAACCTCTGCTCACACTTTATTTTAATAGGTATTCTAATTCACTGGAATTATTTGTTCGGATCCCATCTATTGATCTAGACCATTAGTTTTTCCAGAGCAAAGACCACATCTTGTAATTAGCAACCTAGCATAACCTGGGTCATAGGAGTCATGAAATGAATATTTGTTGAGAACACATATAAGAATAAATGACGGCATGTGGTTTCTATAGAAAGGGTTTCTATAGACCACCCAGCCCATATTCTCCCCCCACACCACGCATTGACGAGACACTACACACACACACACACACACACACACACACACACACACACACACACACACGCACATGTACACAGAGGTTCAGGTAAACTGGAACCAAGGAGGCAGAAGTTGGATAAAGTTACAGGTGTAACTTCTCTGCCTCACAGAATCATCCATTTGTAATCTTTTGGCATTAATGTCCTTGATCAATTTTCTCCCCTGTCTGAAAGTCATGAATGCTTATTGCTACTTTACAACTGGTACATTAACCTAGATTTTTCACAAGGGAATTCATTTGAGCTATTACTGGTCTAGGATCTGGTAGTTGTACTTCAAGAGAAAGTTCGACTAATTTTAATGTAAGCAATATAAGAACGTTAGATGGAAACATAAATCTCTGCTTACCTCCACCTTCTGGAACATTAAGATATTCAGGAAAATCAAGCCCACCATTGATTTTCCCATAATACCCCAATACGTATCATTAGTTGGCAATCTGTCAGGCAGTTTGCAATTCAAGTGACAGTCTTCATGTTCAAAACAATTTTGACTAATTTTGTAAGAATCGTTCAAAGAAACGTGGCATCAGATCCTCATTTAAATCAAGATGTATGGCATTTTCCACTTTTCATTCATCTTGTCATTTTATAAGGAAAACGCAGTCATTTGTCTGGCACTTTTTTATATACATGTAAACTCACACTACTTATCACTCCCGGTTCCATTATCCTCAAGATAGTCACTTTTCTCCCCCTCCTAATAGTTGCTCCATTATTTTATTAGTGTCCAAAATGAGACCTCATAGACAGTGATGATCAGAGAATAATGGAAATTAGAGATGGAAATGACAGATTAGGTCTCTTTGTCTGTTTCCTGGGGCTAATGTTCCTGTCAGTCTGTAACTCAGTGCTTTAGCCTGCCTTGTTTTAAATGACACCAATGTGAGCCTCCACCATTTCCCTGGAGGCTCTTGTCTCCATCCTCAGATTGTCTCTATACACAGCCAGAGGGAATGACGAAGGCTTGTGCAATTACCAAGTGAAGTCAGGCCCGTCCTCCATGTCTACAAGGCCAGGGATGCGGAGCCTTGAGTGATTAGCCACCAAATCCAATCACTGCAGAGAGCCAGCCTGGATCATTCAGGGCAAAAAAACAGGAAATGATATTTTGTAGTTGTTTTCTTCAGCAGCAAGTTTGCAGACTGTGAGAGAGCTTGTTATCCATCACCCTTTACAATATTTTACTCAGTAAGACTCACAGTCAGTGGAGATACTCAGTCATCATATAAGCTAAAATCCTGCAACTATGCTAACATTTCAGGAATCAGAGAGTAAGAGGACTAGGCCCCTTAAATAGAGTATGGGGGCGGTTTTCTTACTTCATTAGGCGTCTATTAGCCAAGTCCTCTGTCCTTCCTTCCAATCTTTCAACAACAGGCCACCTCAAGTGTATTTTCCATTCCACAAACTCCCTCTACATTTTGCAGCCTGCCTCCCTGTTATGATCTGAAATTCAGGAGAAATTCGAGCAATCCTTCATTTTTACTAACAGAAAGATCTCATGGTATTTTGAATTGTTCAAGTTTTCTGACCTGCAACTCAGATTTCCTTTCCCTAAGTTCATTCTCTCTTGTCCTTGTTCTTCAACTTCCACCCGTTCCAGAACATTTGCCCTCTTCTAACACCCAGGGGCATCTATCATGACTTGACTTAGTCATCAGCTGGCCAAGTTCTCAGAGTTGAATTCTCCTAGCCCTTCATCATCAATCACTCTCTTGGGCTCTTCAATCATTTTTATTGCTCTTCTCCAAACTCTCACCCATTTGTCTCCATATTTATTGCTTTGAGAGCCCAGAACTGCATTCAATATTCTAGGCTTGGTATCATCAGAATCATATAGAAGAAGCTGATTGTCAACCTCAGGGGTATGAGCCTTCCATGGCAATGTGTGAAATGATGCTGGCTTCCTTTTTCCACCTTGTCAGGCTACAGACAGATTTCAAATCTGCAGTCTAAGCAATCACTCCAAGATGGCTTTTGCCTTGATTTCTTTCTAGTTTTTCCTGTTCCATTGATTGTTATTATTAGTTAGCATTTATTAATCCCTTCCCCCTCACATCCACCTCCATGGCCACTGCAGAAAGCAAGTTCTTAGCACCCAAAACAACGTGGAAAGTTGATCAAATGTAATACAACATAGGTAACCTGATTTTAAAACTATATAAAAAATGCCCACAGTGAAATAAATTTTTTAAAAAAGGAAAAAAGCAACAGAATGAAGGATAGTGGTGATGGTTGCACAACAAAATGAATGCACTTTGTGCTGATGAACTGTACACTTAAAATGGTTAAAATGACAAGTTTTATGTTATGTATATTTTATCACAATAAAAAAAAATTCAAGATGTGAAAATACAAGATCAAAAGTAAATGACAAGTGAACTATTTTATCCCAGGCATGTGTGCAAGGGGGAAAGCAAAGGTCTCATAGAGAAATGTCAATGGGGAAATCAGGCAACAATACTCTGACTCAAAGCCAAGAGCTCCCTGAGACTTTGCATTTGCCCCCTGCTGATGGTCCTGGGGAAAATAAGTGTCTACTCATGTCAGTTTCGCAAAGCTCAGCACTACACTGGCGTCTGTGTGGCTTCTCGTGTCTCCAACAAAATCACCAGCTAAGTTCTGCCTGTGGAATCCTCGTGGCTGGCGGCCGTGTGCAAAGGAAGAGAGGGACAGCTTGATTCTCAGATCCCAGCTGGAGGCTGCGGGGCTGCGAGTCAGAGGCTTCATCTCTGAACTCATAAATGGAGAAAAAGATGATATGGACGTCATTGGAATGGTATAAATATGGAAATGCACAGTGACACTTTTACCCATGCGTTGTTCAGAATATAACCACCCTGTAGCACTGCTCCTCTGCACACAGCTTCTCCCCAGCACGTGCATGCAAGGGAGCTGTGACTCCTGGAACCCCTGACTTACCCCTGGTTTGTCCCCCATTCGTTCCGAATGCAAAGGTGCTTGTGCACTGGATCCTTCATGTAACCTTCGTAGCAGAGGCATTCCCCTTAGACGGAGGGCGGGGCGGGAGAAAGGAAACATGAAGGAATTGATTAACATGTCTGCATTTGAGAAAATTAATACAAACTCATCAGGTTAAACTCTTTCTCTAAGGATGACACGGATGAGATAACAAATCCCTTAATGTCAAACTCCTGTTTCCACTGCTCACATGAAAGAGACCCTAACTGCCCCCTTTTCCACTATGTGGTAATTTTCACTAGTTGAGACTCAAACATTTATAAAGCACCTATTATTTGAGCTCTGTAAACAAAGGCTAACAACTCTGAGTTAAGAGGATTTTTTTCATCTTTAGTTTTTCAAAGTCCAGTATAAGGTATATAGAAGGTGATGGATAAATGTTTAAGGATAATCTGAGTTATTTCATCCACTATTTCTAAGAATCTTGAAAAGTAGATATACTAGTTATGATGATAGGGAAACTGAGATTCAGAAAAATGAAGGGCTCTGGAGAGAGCTTGTAAGTGGCAGAGTTACTATCTGAACAGGTGTCTGTCTGACTCCAAATCCTTTTTTCCCAGCATGCCATGCTGTTAGCCTACAGAACAACTATTTGGAGAAGGCCAGTTTTACCTATTATGGTTGTATAGGAACTCTGGGTTTATTTCTTAAGGGAAAATGGCTAATTATCTTGGAACTGGTTAGCAGAAGGATCCTCTATAATTCTGTGTGTGTTTAGATATTACCATGCTTCATATCATCAATTATTTCATTAGCAAACCAAGAAGTTCATGGCCTCTCTGGAATTGTATACAAAACTATACATGGGCATATGTTCTTTCTGCAGCAAGTTTCCACAATATTCATCTGCTTTAAAAAAAGCAAATCCAAAACCCCCCAAAAGATCAAGAATCATTGCTCTACTTCGTACAGATCTTGAAGAAAATTGCTGCTGCTTCCTTATATTAAAAATTTCCTATACAGGGCCTCCCTGGTGGCGCAGCGGTTAGGCGCTGTGCTGTGGAGCTGTCGGCAGTGGCTACATGAGTTTGACGCCCAGGCGGGGAGAAAGACTCCCACATGGCACAGCAGACCTCTCCTGCCTTGCCCGCTGTTCCCCTCAGCAGTGTATTTCCGTCCATATGCCTGTTCTGCTCCCCACTCTGTCTCTGGTGAACCCTCTCGCTGCCCCATGCCTCTGGTCTGTACTCCAGCCTATATGAATAAATAAATCTTAAAAAAAAAATGTTTTTTCCTATACAGTGTTATATATCTCTAAGCCACTGAGGCTACTTTTAATGAAGCACCAGTGTTAACTCATTCACTGACTGGCTAATTTGTAGGTAAGGAAAGAATAAGGTGTGACTTCCTGAGATTTGTAAATAACAAAGGAGTCATGCCCCAAGGAGACTATGGGCATACATTTATCTCCCAAGGAAGAGTCACCTAAAAAGGATATAAATAGAATAATAGCTTTGAATGCTAATTGCTCTTTTCAAAGACAAAAACCAATCCAAATGAAGTGAAGGGCCTCATGGTTACTAGGGAAAAGACTGGAAAGGATCTGAGCTAGGATTTTTTTTGTTAGGATCTTAGCTCAACTACCAATCTCAAGATTGACCTATCAGCTCCTGTTCATCAGGCCTCACTATCAGATAACACTCATTTTCTTTCCCATCACCTACCAGCTCAAGGTACTGAGGAGTGGGGTGAAAATGAGGAATTTCTGAGTTTGTGGGCGAGCCACAGAGAGTATTAGATCAGTACTTGGTCTCCTGTGTGGCAAGTACAGGCCTAGATTTATGACAGGCTCAAATTCACTGGCATTAGTGGTGCTGAGCTGTATGTGGGGATGCTCAGGGAGCTAGCTGCAAGTGCAATATAGAAAAACACCACATGAAACGAAGAAGTGATAAGGCTTTCAGAAGGAGTCTCTCTGATAGAAGGAAAGATAAAGAAGGCAAGTATCAGAGATGAGCAAGAGGGAAAATGCTAGAAGTTGAGCCTCATCCCTTTTCAATTCCAGAGAGACTCTAATCTATAGCAGGGCAAGAAAAATTTTGCCACATATGAGTAAGGCCTTAATAAGTACTGGGTAATGGAAAGTAAGTTAATTCATTAAAGAGTTTGCCTTCATTTATAGGTAACACCACCACTGCCTCTCCCAACATGCAGACATCTATCTAATCAGGGGCTTAGATATGCTTCTCTCCTAGGAAGAGCCTCTCCTGAGAGCCCAGCGGATATCAGGAGCAGATGTGATTTCAAAAACAAGAAATAGCCTCAAGACGTTGCCAAATCACCACTGACTCTTAGAATGGTTTTAGCTGGATGCCTTGTCTGAAATTAAGGATTGACACAAGTGGGAGTCCTTCTGTAACAGGGTGGTCCCCAGGAAAAGGGGAGGTTCCCTGTCCCCACCCAATGAAGGGTGGAACCGATCAGGGTGCTGGAGAAGCTGGAGAGGAGACTGAAGGAAGGAAGAGGATAAAGAGCCAGAAGGAGACCTGGAGGAGGTACATGGAGCAGAGAGACATGTGAAGAAGCTGCACTTTATTCTTGGTCCTGGACTGGTTGAAACAGATGTGGGTGAGAGACCCGTGGGGAGGTTAACAATGGCAGCTCTTACTTTGATTTTGATTTTACTCCTATCCCAGTCACGCTGGGAGCCTTTTGATCCTTTCCTCTGTGACCCTGCCAGGAGGTGCCGTAGACGTGTGGTGAGCTTTTGGGCCTCAGTGGCCCAGCTTTGGGTCAATCCTATTTGGCCTGGCACTTACCCATGGGTGGCTGGGTAACTTTGGGTGCTTGATTTGGAAACTATTTTATTTATTCTTTCCTTTCTCTTCTATTTACTGCATGCTAATTGTATTAAAGATCCTTTCCATTGAAGGTCTTATACACTAGAGTATTTTTTGTCTTGAGGAGGTGGATGGCAGAACCTATTGAGAGTTGGCAGGTTTGCGTGTTCTGGGGTGCCCCTCATCCTGCCCTGTAACCCTTCTTCCATGTTTGATATCTAGTTACCACAAAACACGTAAAAGAAAATGCAGCCACCACTCGGAATTCAAGTAGAGCCTGATTTTCCCAACGATGGCAATAGCTAACATTTGTATAACACACTTACCTTTTTCAAATTGCCTTCATAGTTATTATCTCCTTATGAGGCTTCCATCATTCATTACTATGTAGGGACACACTGCTGACAACAGAGAAAGCTTTTTTCCCTCTAATGGCATATGTAGCCCAAAGTCAGAGAAACAAGAGAAATTTCCAAACCTAACAGGCTAGAGCATGAGGATACCTAAAATTTGTCTCTCAAATGATCTTCATTTCCAGAAGCCACCAAACTTCCCCTTCAGCATCTCCCCCCAAAACCAGTTTGGCCATCTACATCGAAAGGAGTTCAGACTTGATGGGAAAGTTGCTATAGCAACCAACTGCTAAATCTTGACTTTAAGAGGGGTTTCGTGCAAGCACAGGCTCCGACTGTTAGCTGTGAATTTTAAAGACCCCACAAGGGTGTTGGATGCCCTCCTAAGCTAGAAGTGTTACAGTCTCCGCATCTGCTGTGACAGATGGCGGGGAACACATGACGTGCCGACTCTGTGGTAGTGTTCATAGGAATTCAATGGAAAGACGTGTCATGGCTACGGAGAAGTGCCCGACTGAGATGGAGTGTGTTCACAGGCCACGAGGCTGCTGGAGGGTAGAAGCCCCCAGCAGGTGACCCGTGCAGGGCCTGAGGATGACAACACTAGGTTTGTGTTTGGTTCCCTGAGGGCTGATGCCTTGAGGTGACTTCAATCATTTTTCCATCCAACAGATGAAGGATTGAGGCATAAATCTCATCCAAGGATCAAAGAAAAACCTGGAAGCTAGGGTTCCTCAGACATAACTGAACTCACCCCAAGCTCGTCATGAAGTAAATGCAGATCAAAGTTAAAAAGTCCCGAGTCACCTCTACCCTTCAGGTAACTAACTGTTGGTGTTTATTAAATGGAATTGGGTGAACTTCCTCTGGAAAGGGAATTCTTTGTAAAACATCAGGACTTGGGTGATGTCTACTTGCCTGGTCTCCCCGTTGGTGGAGATCCAATGGAGAGGCAGGCCTATAGTCAAACAGCCCTTCACGACTCTGGGCCAGCAGACAGAAGGAAATATGTCAAAAGTTCATCCTGAAGGAAAGTGTGTTAATGGAGGCACAAAGGAGCGTTTGGAATGTGTGGGAAGTCCAGATGGCGGGAACCAGCATGAGGTGTGTTGAGCTGCCCAATTGGGATTAAAATGCCAGCGATGACTAGAGAGGCAGTAATTCAAAGCAAAGAAAGCGGAGGGGTGTAGACTGGGTCTGAAAAGCTGGTCCCCTGCCCCTCAGCAGGCTTATCGGCATTTCCACACAGTTGGGACTGGAGTATGGAAAGACATGGAACAGAAGAATTGAGTAAACATCTTGGCAGGAGATTAAAACTTGATTTAGCTTGGAAGCTCAGGCCCCTTGCAGACCCATAAAAGCTACATATCTTGAAAAGGGCAATGAGGGCCTGTGGTCTGGACTGATGGATGCCATTCAATTAGGCAGGTATGTGAAACTCCACGGTGCCCGTAGGACAGAACAAAGGCCAGGAGTGGAGTGCAGAAAGAAGCTGTTGGAATCAGTTAGTGTTTCTATCAAAACACACACACACACACACACACACACACACACACACACACACACACACCCCCCAAACAACAACAATAACAACAAAAAAAGACAAACAAATGTCCAGTCCCAACAATAAATCTTTAAAAAGCATAGGAAGAGTCAACCTAGGCTAGATCCAACTAGGGCATTAAATCATAGAATCTTAGAGCTTTGCTGTTAACCCAGCTTCACCAGAGTCAAGCCTAGGGCTACCCCCTGGGAGGATCTGGGAAAGACTGTCAGCTGCGTTTGGCAAAGGCCTTCCAGACACCATGCTGAGAGTTTTAGGTACATTGCATCCCTCCCAACAGCACACTGCTGAATGCAAGAGGGAAGCTGGAATCGAAACAGATCGAGTTTGTCCCCATCAGCTTTCAGAGATGCCCAACATATTTCGAAGGTCTGTGTAGCCACTTTCTAGAAATTGGGCTGTGTGATGCATAAGTAAAGTGGCCCATAACAACACTTCTTCTCTCTCTTTTTGTTCTTTATCTCCTTCCTTGCTGGATTACTTTTCTATAGCTCGTGTATAAGATTGCCACACACTTAGCGATTACAAACATCGATCTGTATCTAAGGGTCAGAAGTTGGACTCTGATTGATTCTCACTGAGCTAAAATCAAGGTGTCTAAAGGAGTATGTTCTTTTCTGAAGACTCATGGGCGAAAATCTGTTCTCTGGTCTTTTCCAGCTTCTAGAAGCCACCTGCATTAATTGGTTCATGCTCGTTCCTCTATTTTCAAAGTCAGCAATGACTGAAGGAATTCTTTTCATACCATATCTCTCTGGCCTCCTATTCTGCCTCCCTCTTCCACTTTCAGGCCCACCTGGGTAATCCAGGATCACTTCCTCATTTTAAACCACTCTTAATTCATCTTTGCCAAGCAACAACATAGTCACGGGTTCTGGGGTTAAGGACACGAACACCTTTGGGGTCCCATTATCCTGCCTACCATACCTAGTGCTCTGGACCCTGTGCACGTAATGAGTGAATGCTTGCTTAACTTTGAAACACACTGGAAGGATGCCTGCGGAGAGCTCCAGGCACCAGAGCTTGCTCCTTTGCAGTAACTGAGTCTTGTGTTGTGTTTGTGTGTGTGCATGTGTGATAAACTATACATGCACACTTGCACAGTTCCACCCATCTCTGTGGGCAGACCCCTCAGCATGGCTGGGAAAGCACATGTCCCAACACTATGACATTTCCAAGCTAGTTAGCTGGAGGATTGCAAAAATAACGTCAACTTGACTTGCAGCCAATTCCCACACGCAGCTCTTTGGAGAAAGACTTTAGGATGGAGTGTGGGAGGCAAGAAAGTTTCTTACTGATGAGCGTGTGGGATGACCACCTCATCCCATGTGCACAAGGAAGGGGGGGGGGGTTTCCAATTCCAGCATTAATGAAAATAAAAATCTCCACAGCACTGTTTTCTCAGCTGCTACCCAAAATGAAGACACTGCACCCTAGTTCTGCAGTAGGGTTGGGCTCTTATTTATAGTCTCCTTCCAGGACTTTCCAGTGGGAAATCCGTTCATTGTCACAGATATTGGGAAGCCATTAGTAGAGGGGTTTCCCAGAGTCGTTTACCAAGGATTAGAACTGAGACATCTGGAAGGGACTGCAGAGGCGATGGGCTTCTCTAACCATAGGAAGTTCCCTTAGCTCATGGCACAGGAAGCTGTGATGCTCAGTAATGGTGGTTGTTTCAACAGTTTTGAGTGAAAATTCATTGGTTCTGACATGCCTGGGGAAATTAGGCAACCTCCTCTCTCTGGTTTCAGGACAAACAGAACACAAACTGCCTTATGTCTCAGTGGGACGCTGGGCAAGTCATGTAACTCCTAGAAGAGGGTTTTTCTCTCCAAGACTCCTTCAAGCTTAAAACGTCAATCCCTTCCTTCCACAGATAACTGAAAGTGTTTCTTGTCCTTTAAAACTTCAGTAGAAGATTTCAAGTCCCACCAGAGATGATGTTTCTCTCAGAAGTGAGTTTAACAACTGAGATGGTCTCACAGTCGCCTATCCCAAGTCAGTGGGAGACCTGAGATGGCTCAGCTTTATGGAGAGCTCCACCTCAGAGATGAGCCCTCTTTTCTTTCTCCAGAGCACGCTGACTTTTGGGCATGGTGCATAGCCCATCTGCTTGGTTTGGTGTTTGCCTGACAGCGTGGGAGGAGCAGCAAGTAAGCACAGTCTTAGACATCAGATGTTTAAAATGCTGTACTTTCTCCTCCATATGGGGGCCCAGAATCACTGTGATGGCCCACGTAAAAACAACTTTTAGATCTAAGAAGGTGAACTTTAGATGTTGCAGTACCTGTGACTCCCCTTAGAGGTATAGTGATAGATTATAACAGAGGTAAGGGCTACATCTCTTGGATCCAACCTCTGCTAAGTTCCCTCTACCCTGCCCCTTAAGAAGAGTGCACCCCCCACCCCACACACACCGTCTGTCTCTCCCTCTCTCTCTCTCTCTCTGTTGGAGGGTTGCAGGAGGGGCTACATATAAGGTAGGAAGATCTGGAAGACTTGGTCCCCAACTCCAGCAACATTTCACTTGGGGGTCTTAGATAGGATGTTACCATGGTCCTTTGTTCTAAGGCATCATGCTACTTTTCTGGGAAGGCTCTGTCTGTGGTACTGAAGCTATTGAAAACAGGGCTTTATAAAGACTAGTACATATGAACCCCTGCTCCAGTGAAAATGCAAAGCAACCTGGAAAGTGGATCTGTGCTCCTGGGCATCTTGGAGTTCAAGGAAGACTGTGAACCTCCCTGTATGTCATGTAAATTTGGACCCTCACTCAGAGAAACTCCAGCCCCATTTGCTAATAAACCAGTCTGAAAGATGTCTATACCCTTAGTTCCAGCATCTCTCTTCTAAGATTTATATGAAGAAAATAACTTCAAATGTGCTCTTCATTTATGCAGAACGATATTAATTTTAGTAGTATTTGTAAAAGTTAAAAATTTAAAGCATCCTAAATGTCAAATAATAGCGGACTATTTAAATGAACTATGATATAGACATACAATGAAATATCAAATGGCCATTAAAACTTGGTTATGGAGGATTATTTAATGGTTCTTGAAAACTCTCATGATAGAATGTTATGAAAAAAAAAAAAACCAGGGAGACCCAACAGGACTCAGTGTGCTTGTGAGCCTCTAAAAGTCAGCATTGGCAAAAGATCATAAGGGAGGACATTAACATTTTACAGTGCTTTCTCTAGGAGATAGAATTATAGATGATTACCATTTTCTTCTATAAGTGTTTCTATATTTTCCAAATTAGAAAGCTCGCAGAAATAATAAACATGAATTAAAATGTCCAGTTTCTGGAGCTGATAACCCAACTGGGTAGCAAATGGGCTGTGGAGGCCACTGGAACTGACCTTCTGGGCGGGGCTATCATGAGCACACATCCAAGGCTTCTGCCGGAAAGAGACCTCACCATTTAAGGCAGCATGCTCAGGGGCTACCCACACGCTGGCGGCTGGCATATGGTCTGGGTTCCCAGTGGCAACGGCGTGATCAAGAGGGTTTTGAGGGAGAGAGTGATCACAAGAGGCATGAACTCTGACAGTTACCCGCTGCCCGGTGCTCCTGCCTACCAGTTTCAGGGTCGCATTGATGTTCACAGGGGTCCAGGAGACGCCGGGCACAGAGGTCCATGGCCCAGGGCCCACTGGAGTTCTGCTGAGAGAAGAGCACCACTTGGGCAGGGTTCAACCAGTCACTGGCATCCAGTTGGCTCCCCTCCAGCAAGATGAAGCGGCTCCCTGCAAGGGGAGAGAGAAAAGGTATAGCGAGTGTGCACACAACACACAAACACACACACACACACACACACACACACACACACCACATCACAGAAGATGGAGTTGGGGTGCTCTGCAGCTTAGCTCCAATCTTAAGTCATCACCCCCACTAGTCCTTGCCCAGCATGAGTCCCTGAGCAAGGGATCAGAAGAGGGAGACTTGGCCACCACACTGTGACCTCCTGCCATCTTGTCTCCTGCTGCCTTGCCCATCCCATCCTCCAGGGAGGACCTGAGGGACACAGGAACAGAGCGGCTCTGTGACAGTGCGGCGCTGTTCCATGAGACCCAGCCACAGGCGCTGGCCCTTGTCCAAGGAATAGGGACCTGCTGTCTGTCTGCAGTTGCCATGAAGTAGCAGGGCCTCTAACACCACAGTTCCCACCCGTTGGCAGCCTTCGGCATCCCAGAGAACAGACACTAACAAGTCAATTAGGTGCCGTGGGCTTTGCTAACTCAGGGACTGTCAGAACCTGTGTTACTCCCCTATTCCATTGGGGTTCCCCTGGATGAAAAGAGTTATTGCTTCAGAGTTCCAGGCTTGTAGCATGTTACTGCAATTAGGAATTTCTCACCTGGGCACAACAAACCAAAGCGTGGCTAATCCTTAAACACTTCTACTACTCACTTAGCTCCCCCTCACCCCTGGGCTGCAAGAATCTTGCTGTCTACCTCTAGCCAGAATGCCCTGTATTTTGCTACAAAGACAGGGCTTACATAAAAACAAACAAAAATAGAGAATAGGAGTGGGTACAGAGAAGAGGAGGCGATCTGTTCAGTTTGGTTTTTATTTTTTTAGCCTGTCGTATGCTTTCATCTGTGGACAATTCATTTTGTCCTAAGCCTTACTATCTGGGTTTATTTGTTTTCCTCACTTGTAGTAATAGGCACCAGTGACCCCTGGCTTCTCTATACTTCCTTGCCCAACCTGAAAACCTTCCTCTCACGGGAGGAATTTGCAACCTCAGAAGTGGACTCACCATCGGCAATCAGGTGCTCGGGGACGTGCAGGGTGATTTTGACAACGAGAGGGCAGCTGACGTGGGAGGAGCACACGAGGCCGATCACACAGCTGGTGATGCTGATCAGCGTCAAGGTGGTCTTGTTCACAGGGCTTCGGGGTGATCCCACTGAGAGCAAGACAAAAGGAAGACCCATGGTGTAAAAATATTAGCAGTGAAACTCCAACTTGGTCCTTTGTTGCCTAACTGGGCAAACAGGGGAGGCAGCTGGCAAACCTAGCTAGCCGGATGACCTCTGCAACCTTCATCCTACCTGAGCACCAGGTCATCGGTAAGAGTCAGAGGGGACTGGGCTGACCAGTGGCCTTAGGGGCAACAACAGTCAGTGCGAATCCTCTGCACTCTGCCTGCGCCAGGCTCACAGGTCCTAAGGAGCACATTCTCTCCCTCCATGCTCCTGCCTGAGCGCTGACCAGCACCCAAGGTTTGCAGGAGTGCTTGCAGCCCAGGTGTGAAGTCCTTGCACTCCCAGCGCTGTTCACAGGGGGCGCTCTCACAAGCCAGTCCCCTCCACTCCTGGAGCTGAAGCTACCTGAGTTTGAGGAGTTTGCCTGCACCCCATGGAGGGGAGAGTCCTACCAAGTGACTCTAACTGCAGGGTCTAGACAGAGGGAAGCCAGCGCTGTAGGAGTGTCGTGGAGAGAACTGTCACACCGCAAGGGTCTCCCCATTCCTGCAGTCTTTGGGGTTAGGTTATAAATGGATGCTTAGTGAGAAAATAACAATGCAGGGGAATAAGAAACACTCCCAGGAAGATGGAAACAAGAATGGGAAAAGACTGTTTGGGCGGAGTTTTATTTTTTGTTCCTTTCATTTCATTTGTAGAGAAGATACAATGGCAGTAAGAAGAGGCACCTTTCACATGGAGGCAAAACAGATGTGGAAAGTAAGAAAGTAAGAGAAGTTGTCAACAAAATGTGTGAATCCTCTGGAATTTTCTTATGCTCTATGTTAAAATTTAGTACTGATGTTAATGAAAGGCATCTATTAAGGCAGACGGTGTGCTAAGCGTGCCGTATGTTTCAATACTGTAGGTAAAAACATTTGTTCCTTAAAGTAATAAATCTGAGTCTGTAAAGTATCATCCACCTTAGAGCTAAGGAACGCAGGTGTCGGTGAGAATAACCTCACAGTGGCAGAGGGCACTTAGGTCGTGTGTACAGGCACCAAGCACCTGGGTTGTACAGGGCTCCTGTCATTTAACGATGCACACAATCTCACAAGGCAGTTCCAACAGACAAACAGGGAGTCAAAGAGGCCAGAGGGCATGGCCAAGGTCAAGCAGCTACTAAGGACTGGAGCTGGGGTCAAGACACAGTGCTGAGGCCACAGCCCCAGACACAGCACATTCAGCCTCTAGTGCAGTGGAGCTGCTGTTCTCAGGAAAGGGGGATGGTTTTTGGCCTATGGCTGTGCTCTCTTCTATCTGGCTCATCTTTCACGGGGACAGGTTTTCCAAGTGGAGATGTTGGGAATAGCTGGAAGGGACTCAAAGGTGGAAGGCAGTGATGGGCCCTCTATCCCTTGCTACTTAGAGATTCTTTTTTTTTTAATAAATGTTTTATTTTTGTTATTCATATCTTTTGCATTATTGTGTGTTCCCCATAGGTTACCCACCACCTGTTCACCCGTGGAGCCATCACCATAGTCCCCCATGCTCCCCTCCCCCCGTCTTGAGCCCTTACCCTCCCCTCCTTCCCTGCTGAATGTCGCATCCTTATTTGCCCCCCTTATATTCCTGCTATAAGTGAAACCAGTTGATAATTTTCTCTTTCTTTCTGGCTTATTTCACCGATCATGATGCCTTCTAGATCCATCCATGTTGCTGTGAATTTCATGTGTTTGTCTTTTTTGAATGCTGAATAGTATTCCATTGTGTATATGTACCACATTCTTGATCCAGTCATCTATTTTTGGGCACTGGGTTGTTTCCATACCTTAGCTATTGTAAACAGTGCTGCAATAAACATGCAGGTGCATGTGTCCTTTTGGGTTAGTGTTTTTGTGTCCCTTGGGTAGATTCCCAGTAGTGGTATTGCCGGGTCATATGGAAGCTCCATTTCTAGGAGTTTGAGGAAATGCCATAGAGCTTTCCATAGTGGTTGGATCAATTTGCATCCCCACCAGCAGTGTAGGAGAGTTCCTTTTTCTCCACATCCTCACCAACATTTGTTGTTACCTGGTTTTTTAATGTGCGCCATTCTCGAGGAAGTGAGGTGGTATAGAGATATTCTTTTAATGGAATTATTCTTTCAAAATGGAATCTCCTTCCTCACACTTCCAGTTCACCACCTCTACCCCAGCCCGGTCTTGAGTAGCAGATTGGCCACCCTGCAGGCATTCAAATGGAAATTCAAGTTTCCAAAACTGGATCCTCCACCTTCCCTCAAACCTTGCTCCCTTCCTAGCCCCTTTGTCCAGGGAATGGACTTCTAACGACTTGGTTTCTCAAGTCTGAAAACTACATCATGTCTGACTCTCCTTTTTCTTTCAGAGGTTACAAATTCCCCACCCCCAGTGCCAGTGCCATTAAATATTTCTTTTTTCATTTTGTGTCCAATATTTCTCTTGCCTGCATACTCTCTATCCATCCCTACTGCATCATCTCACCTCTGGACTATGGCACCAGCCATCTGCCTAGCCTTCCTGCTTCAACCTCCCCCCCTGCTGTTCCTGTGGGGGGGTCCTTCCCCAAGCAGAGTGGACCAGAGTGGATCAGCAGAGTGGAAAGCTTTAAAAGCTTTCCATGAAGCCAACTGAAGTGTGTTCCAGTCCTCGCAGTCCAGGTCACATACTTTCTGGCTTCTCCTGACACCCCACCCTTATTTCCTAAGCAACCCACAAATCTGCACCAGAAGCTTTATTCTAGTAAACTCTTCACTGCTCTCTGACTAGACGATTATGATTTATGTCTGTGATTTTGCACATATTATTTCCTCCTCCACTGGATGCCATTTTGTCACCTTGTCAACCTGGTGTACACCTACTCTTCATGTCTTCATTCAAAGAACATCTCCCAGTAAACACTTTGCTGAAAGCTTCAAGAACAGATTCTCACTCACCCCTTGGTGCACCCCGCTGTTACAGCCCTTATCGCAAGTGTTGTCATTGTCCTTGGGCTCTTGCTACTTCTCTCCTGTGATTGCAGAAACTTGCAATCTTGTCTCTCTGGTTCTTCTGCATCATCAACCCATCACTCAGCATCTCTACCTGATTACAAAATTGCCCGTGGTTCCCTGTAGAACTGGTTCCCTACAGAACCAAGTGCAAACTCAGAAATAAGACATAAGTGTGGTCCTTTGGTACTGGCCTGTGATCCTACCTTTCCCCCACTATCCCTGAGCCTGGATATTTATACCCCAGAATACAGCTGCCAGATTAAACTCCTTTGACTTGCTTGAACAATACCAAGTTCTTTCGTGCCTTCCAGGCTTTTTGCATGTGCTATCTTCCTCTACTGGGATGCCCTTACCCTAGATTCTCCTCTTTTAAGAAATTCTATACATTATGTACAGCCCAGTTCTAATTATTCTCTCCTTTTGCCTCCTGTTGTTATCCAACAGAATTAACTGTTTTCTCTTCTGAGTAGGCCTTTTAATTTATTTATGTTACTAAGTAGCCTTATCAGTGTGCGAGTTTCGACCACTGATCACAAAGCCTGACCCATAGCAGGTGGGTTATAAAATGTCTTGCTGAACCAATTGATGTTTCCAGTTCAATTCAACAAACATAAGCATCTATTCTAGGCAAAATCTTTCACTAGGCATTTCGGAAAACTCAATGAGACATGCTCGTCCCTAAGCAGCTGACCGTCTAGTTAACGACAATAAGCAGCAGATGCATGAAGAGAACTGGGTGCTTCAGAGGAACACTTCTACGCTGCAAAGAGATGCACTGTGGGGGCAGACATTAGGGCCCCTGATTTCTTGAGAAAAATGGTGGGAAGAACTTTCGTAGTGATATCAGGGAAGCTACAGAAACTGAAAGAGAGGAATTCAAAGGCTTCTTTCAAACTCTGGGAGGAATCGCCTTGATATGAAAGGAAATCAAGTAGAGGTAGGAGAGAGCCAAAATGTGGGTGTCTTGGGGGGGTGGGGGCACTGGCTGAGGATGGTTTGGAGAAAGTGCTACTGAATATACCACAGGGTGATGTCACTCCAGCATCCTCCACTATATTCAAGGGGCCCCTGTACACAATTCATTAAGATGGGTGCTGGAGAAACCCAAAGCTGCTCTGCGGAGAGTTCTAGCAGTAACAACAATAGGGATTTCATAGTGCTTCACCAGCCAACCAAAAAACGCACATTCTAATATAAATTAACAGTGACAGAACCCTATGTGTGAGGTATTGCCCATTCAATATGTGAAGAAACCAAGGCTCAGAGAAGTAGATGTCCTTTTCCAAAATCACACAGCAAGGAAATGGCGAAGCTCACTGGTGTTTGAACCTGGAACTCCTTCAGTCATGGTGGCGAAAGTGGCAAAGTCATGGGCAGTGGCCCCGCAATCACCTGGAGTCACTAAGTATCAGGCTTAGTGTGGTGGCACATTTAGTGGCTGCGTGGAAGGACACCTCTGTCAATGCTGACTTGGCATTGACCCACCAGAAGAAAGGAGGGGACTTGAAGGCTTGGGGTCCTACAGCTTACTTGGGTAGGGATTAAAGATTGAATACCATTACACTTGTTTTATGGGCAACGGATTATTCCTTAACTTCCCCACCCCCCAATCCCTGCCTAGTTCAGTCCCAAGGCCTATGTAGCCAGGTAGGCAAGAATAGATTTTGTCCATTTTTTTTCACATATAACACACTTTATCAACTTTATTTCCTGGATCTAAACAGTGAAATATGACTCCTGAGTCTTCCAGAAGGAATTGAGAGTCTTCTGACCAAGAAATAGCCTTTCAAACAACTTGGAAACTCGTTTGAGAGTGCCATTATCTGGGAGAGATGATTCTCTGAAATTTTCCATCTGGGCTCTTCTTTCTTCCTTAGGAGGAAACACCAATTGTGGTCCAAGAGTTCTTCCTGCAGAAACTGCAGAGCCCCCACTGAGCCCCCACTGGACCCAGCGCCTCCTCAGCTCCCTGCCTTCCCCACCCCTCAACCCCAATCCTACCCCCTTTGCCCCCCCTTCCTTCCTACCTCTACTGCGCCTCCGGCTCCGGGAGGGGTCAGTGTAAAAGGTCAGCTGGGGGTCATTCTCAGCCTCAGTGCCAGAATCACCTTCGGGGTTCAGGAAGGCAGACCCAGCTGTAAGGAAAAGGAGCATAGCTAAGAGACTGTCAGCTCTGTCTTCATAATAACAAATTATTATTTATTCAGAGAGTGGGTTGACTGACATCTAGGAGGAGTTAGCCCCGGGGACTGGGGCTTCCTGATGTACAGATTTATAGGAGAAGTAGAGCTTAATGTGACAGCAATCCCAGGGGTCCCGCCCCTGTCACCCAAGCTCCTGTTCAGGACGTCCATTCACGGCAGCTCCCTGCTGGAGTGGACCTTCATGATGGAAGGTGGGAGATGTGAAAAGCAGATTCCCCCATGACAGGTTGTGATTCTGGTTGATTTGATATGAGAATACTGTCTAAGGGGCATCAAATATTACATTTTTGTACTTTTATCTGATTCTAAAATCATTAATGTGAAAAAGAGAAGAAAAATTAAAGAAAATATACAAAAATAAGTAGAGAACAACTTGATGTCCTTTAAGTCAGAGGAAAACTCTGCTAACAGTTGATGTACATATACTCTCCATTTTTCTCCGATACAAAAACTGAAAACGGTTTTGAAATCCCTCTTTACAAATGGCATTCTGCTGTACTTTCCATCTTGCAATTTCATTTTTTCCATTTAATAGGAGGGTGGGCAACTATACAAATTAGCACATATAGATCTATATTATCATCTTAAATGGCCACAAGTGAGCCACTGGACAGTAGATAGATGGCCATTAGTGAATCAACTCCCTACTGATGGTTATTTAAGCAACTTCCAATTTTTTGCCCTTTTAAATAATGATATTATGAACAGCCTTTTACACATATCTTTGCGTGTTTGCCCAATTATTTCCTAAGGAAAAAAAATTTGTTGTTGAAATTACTTGGGTCAAAAGGTTTGCATGTTTAGATTTCTGGGGAAGGAGCTCTCAGCAGGCTTCCAGAAAGACTTCCAGGACACCCCTCTAGCCCGGCTTGAGAGCAGGAATTAGAGATATTAATGGCCCTTCCTCCCCCCATATTCAGGAACCCTCAGGCAAGTCCTAACACCCTAACATCACATGTGATACCTCTTGCTTTGTTGTTGATCCGCTTTCTCTGGCTGCTGGAGGTGTGGGAGAGCAGGGTGGCCTGCTGGTGGTTGGAGTCCACGGGGCTGGTGGCGATGATGTTATCTTTATACTTGTTCATCAGAGACAGCTTGGCATTGTCACTTCCTGTATAAGGAAAAGTCAAGGCAAATTTTTTAACAGAAAAGGCCAAAAGAAAGTGAGAACAGGGGAATTTGCATGAACCAAGTAGATGGAGTTTCACAGAATTAAAATATAAAACCTTTAAAGTGAGCGCTTGGCAGAGAATGAAATACTCTTTGATTTCTGGGGGAACACAAACTTATAAGAGATGGAATGAAGTAAGTGATTATAATTTCTTCCAATTCAACTAGTTTTGTATTGATAAGGTCACCATGTGTGGCCCTTTGACTAGATACAGATTATAGATTTCTTCCTTTGGGCCAGCATATCTTTTTTAAAAGAATTTGAACTGTGTGTATTCAGGCAGAACATGCTCTTTCTTCTTCACCACAGTCTACACCATGACCTACTGTCTGACACCCAGCTACTTGACACATATGGTCCTGCTCCCTGAATGCATCTGAGTTTGTAACCCCAGGCTATTTTACACATCAACTTGGTGGACCTGGCACTATGACAGGTGCTATGGTAAATATGAGATATTGAAGTCATGTTCCATGTTCTCAAGGAGATTCCAGACTTTAAATCTTTTAAGTAAGTGACTAGTCATATAAGATCCCTTCTAGAAAACAAACAGAATGAAAACCTCTCTGATGTAGTTTCACTGAAATTCCATATATCTTCATATTCAGTATCAAAAATGTCTTCTTCAGAGATAATTGGGCAGTTCCTTGAAAGATCTCTGTCCTGGGGTTTTATCAGCAGGTTAGTCGCTTATTTATAGGCATTCGAGAGACAGGTGGGCTACTGAAAAAGACAGATACAGTCGTTCCATCTCTGCATTTTGTTGACCCCTGTCTTGTTCAGGTGGATTAGGTCCAAGTCTCTGCCACCCAGTGCCTCTCACAGACACACAGAGCATCTGAGGTCAGACAGCTTGATTACAGTCTTTTATTTTCTTTGAAGAAGGACTTCCCTCATAAAGACCACAGAGGAATAGAGAGGAGCACACAACTAAAACACCCCAGGCCAAAGTCTCAGGAATCACAGAAAAGAACAAATACCTCTGTCCTCTCCACTTTGGTGGCTACTTAAATCGCCTAAATAAACGCACTGTTTACAAACATCTCAGACACACATGTTGATCCTTCTTGTTAACTCCTTATTTCCCAGCAGATTGTTTATTATATATGAAAAGGCTCGAACCCACTCTTCTGTGGGACAGAAAAGAATCTCTGCTTCCATTGCAAAGTGGAAGTGGAGAAGGATCTAATTTATACTTGCTCTGCTGATTTCCTACGTTAGAAAACAGCTCCCCTCACATGAGGGAAAAGCTGACTCTTCTTGCCCATCTGGGAAAGGGCACTGTCTCATCCTCTTATATATGATAACCAGCCACAAAATTAGAAAACATCTGTTCCCGACCCACTCCCGAGGCTCCCTGCAAGGAAGGACAAAATCGGCCCTTGCGCTCCCCACCTGGTGTGAGGTCCATCCCTGTCTTCTCGTTGCAGCCTTGCAGGGACTCCAGGGTGCGAGTGACCTGGCTGGCAAAGTCCTCCCCTCCGTTCATGCACTCCCGCTGCAGGTGGTGGCGCAGGTCGGTGATGTCGTACTCATAGCCATCCAGGATGGGTGTCTCCCGGATGCTCAGGGTGCCGCTGGAGTTGTGGCCCTGCACGCGGGCATTGCGCAGACTCTCCCGGCCGTGCCCACCAATCAACACTGAGGGGATGTAGTGAATCTCATTGGCAGCCTCTGCACTGGCACTCTTCTGGGGTTGGGGGACACGGCGGCGCTTGCACCAGCGCCGGCGCGTGTACAGGATCATCACCAGGCACAAGATGGACAGCAGCAAGGCAATCATGCCGCCCTGGGAAGAGAGGACAGCGGGAGCAGGCAGGGAGAAGGGTGAGTTCACCCAGAGATATGGCCCCTCCCACCTCCACTCTCCATCACTCACTTACTACTTCATCTATTACTGCGCAACAAGCACTTAGAGGAAGCATTGCTCAGCAACAGGGCAGTCTGCTGGGAATGGTGTTTGAGGCAAGAGAAAAATGCACCCAGGGTAACCAGTGCATTGTGGCACGTGACCCATGGTTGCTGCTCAGGTGGCAAGTTGAAGAAGAAAGAAGTCATCTTATGGCGTGTGTGTGTGTGTGTGTGTGTGTGTGTGTGTGTGTGTGTG